>JAQQPU010007357.1:4528-20748 GCA_029168905.1 Artemia sp. Kazakhstan ARC1039 | reverse complement strand
GGGGGGGGGGGAGATGGGTTGATGGCAGAACGATATCTTAGCGTAGTTATAGTATGATAGTGGGGGGGAGGGGGGACGAATTGCTTGCGAAAAAACCCAAATGAATGAGTTGAAATAAAAATTTTAACTAGAAATGGCTGAAAAGTGTTTTGGGGGGATGGGACGATGACAGAAGGGATGTCTTAGCGTAGTTATAGTGTGATAGTGGGGGGCAAATTGCTAGCCTAAAATCTGAGCTAATAACGGTTTTTGACCGTAAACTCTAGTTTTTTGTAAGAAATTTATGGAAAAAACAATTCGTTGGCTCATAGGTGAAACTTAAGTCCAGTTATGGATCGAAAAATAAACTATTTCTGTAAAATCTGAGCTAATAAGGGTTTTTGACCGTAAACTCTAGTTTCCTGTAAGAAAACTATGGAAAATACAATTCTCTCGTTCAAGTGTGAAACTTAGGTCCATTTTGGATCGAAAAATATAACTATTTCTGTAAAATCTAAGTTAATAAGGGTTTTTGACCGTAAACTCTAGTTTTTTGTAAGAAAATTATGGAAAATGCAATTCGCTGGCTCATAGGTGAAACTTAAGTCCAGTTATTGATCGAAAAATAAACTATTTCTATAAAATCTGAGCTAATAAGGGTTTTTGACTGACATGTTTTGAGTGACTGGAACTAAAATATATTTCGCAGAATTTGGTACTAAATAACTGGAGACAAACCATTAATTAACCAAACATATAACTATCATCAAATTTTGAGTCAACGTAGACGTGTCCTTTGTCTTAAAAGTCAGTTATAACAAAACAGAATATGTAAAGATTATTTGGTACTTATGCATTATAACTAAACCAGCGCTATAGACTGTAAAAGGAAACCAGACAAACGGGTATTTGCTAGATAAATTGATGGCCAAGCATGGTTTCTAATTGAGTTTATAATACTTAAAAGATTGTTCTTTGGTGTTTATGGGGGGAGAGGTACCTAGGTTAGGTTACTTATTTAATATATGCTATGCTTACCCCCCCCCCCCCCCTAATGTGCAAATATATAGCCGAAATTTGTTTCTAAACTATTATATATTTATTCCTATTTTATTTTATTTCGTTAGCATTAACCAAACTTGACTTCTTTCATGTATAGCACTGGTTTATTTATAATGCATAAGTATAGATTATTTTAATAGAAGGATGAAACAAGACACGTTTATATCAATTTCCGAAAACTGCAGGCCGAGTTGGCTTTGGCCCAATAAAATATTAATATTATACAGATTTTAACTAATACGATTTAAAATCTTTTCCCTCATTAATCCTCATTTTCTTGGTAAATTTGATACAAAAGTCATTACAAAAAACCAGAGCTGGTCAAAAATTTTGACTGAATATTCAAATTTTCCCTAAAGTTTAAATTTTCGACGTAATACCTTAAAGTAGGTAAAGTTTAATTTGCAATCCAGCATTTAGTCTTCAAGCACAAAAACTGAAAAAACTTTACAAATATGTCTACGTTTAACACATAATAGAACTAGGTCCATTAGAAATGAAGATATTACCTTTTTTAAAATATTTGCCCCGAAAAAAAGTTGAGAAAAAGCAAACCGGGTATTAAAAGCTAAAATGAGAAGGATTAGAGTAATGTGCTGTAGTAAGTTAAACATAAAGCGAACAGAAATGTTGTTTATTTTTATAAATGTATGTTTTGGATGTGAGTTGGCACAACGAACCGAAAGGTTCTCTGGCTTTTATTTTTTGTAAATTTGCGTGTACATAATATGATACTCTAGGGGGGAAATTAACATGAATAATTAAGTTGAACTTAAAATAACAGATATTATTGTGAATGATCAAGTGAACACGGATAGAAATTATTATGAATTAGGTGAACTTAAAACAAAAAAAAATCACCACAAATATGTGCAAGACTACCGCCTCCTCCAATCCCCCAAAAGGGTACACTGTCGTTTGCGTCTTCTTGAAAACGGCACATTTTTCGAACATTATGATATTTGCTAGTTTTGACATCAACAACAACAACAACAACAACGCAATCATTATAACAAAAAAATATACAGAAAAGGAAAACAAAAACAATTTCTTGGAATAAATACATTTATCACTTTCAATTTACTTTTATTATTTTCTGAGAACGCCTCAAAGATTCCATTCACTCAGATATATAGGAGAATTGGTGCCGAAATAAAGCTTCGTAAATGACAGTTGGCAGTTTGTTAAGGAATCTATTTAGTTAGCTGAACTTATATTTTGGATTAGCAAATCAATAAATGTTTCACAATTGATATTGCATACATTAGACAGGGGCACATTTAAAAAATAAGAAAGCACTGATGAAAATTAATTGCATATTACATAATGAAGTTAGACGTATTCTTTAAAATATAGTTATCTACATGCATCGGTGCAGTGTTTTGCCAAGTACTTCTGCTTTTTACTTCAGTACAAGTACCAAGTACTCCAGGAAATTTTTACTTAAGTATACATATCAAGTATTCCTCCGAAATTCTACTTAAGTGTTTTTCAAATTACTTGAGTACTTAAGTATTGAGGTACTGAGGTTTAACTTATAATCCATAAAGTCACCACTGTAGTATCTACTTGGTTTCGCGATAGCTACTGACAAAAGACCAAACGAGCCAGGTAAAATGTAAGGAATACCATCTGCAGTTATCTCACCGAGTTGACAACCAGAAAGGTTCCATGCTGACATTCGTTAGAAAAACTCCTATGACAATAGTTCCATATAGACTGTGATCAGGCTATGTTCTAGTTTTCACAAGTAAAATGCCTGTCCTCGGATATCTTGAGCCCTATCGAAAAGTTACCTAGCACAGACAATAAAAACTGTTTTTTACTTCGATTATAAGATACAGGAACTCTGAGATAACGAAAATGCAAATGCAATTCATTTGAAATATCAGAATGCTAGATAGTAAAAACAATATTAAATTCGCTTTTCATCACTTAATGCTACATAACAATTTAAATGGATTTCTTGCTTGATCCATTCGAAAGTTTTGATTGTTCCATGTTCCATTTAGGGGTAAAACTTCCTCCATCGGCCAGAAACAGTCGCTCCGCGGGTGCAGACAAAAGCATTATGCAGTTATATTTCCCACAGACTTTCATTACTCTTGGGTAGTCTTTAAGCATGGTTAGTTCTTTTCGCCTACGAGCAACATAAGAAAGAACTTCTAATTTCACAGTGTTTTCATCCCGTTCACGAGTCTCTGAATTGTTTGTTGTAGTTTCTCCGCCACTATTGTCAAAGTATTCATCATCTAAAAAGTAGCTACCTCTGTCAGTTTTGTCAGCCTCGGTAACTCCTTAGGAATTTTCAACCTTTCTTGCTTCTTCTATCAAGAATTCAATAACTACATCCCTACTTTCACTAGGGAACCACTTAAGTTTGAAATAAGGGTGACTTGAAGTGGCAATAACCTAATTTTTGATATGAAAAAAATCCTTCGTCCAGAATATTAGAAAGTCTTTCCCCCAGAGCCACAAAAAGAGCATATAAGTAGAGGGGGGTTTGAATACAGGGGGGATAAGACCACACGTCCTATTTCTACTAATTTCAGGGGGGACAAGATCACAGCCAATCAGAGGGCTAGATTACTGCCAGTACAAGATTACACGCCTTTTTCTAAACCAATCACAGAGCCAGAAATACTGACGGGAGTGACGCAACTAATATAAGAAAGAATTGTCAGTATAGTTGATATTAGTGTGAGAATAGAATTCAAGGAGTGAGAACACTTTGACTATACTCGTTTATTTATTTGGCAAGATATATATTTGCAATAATGAGTGGAATGTTTACACTATTAAAAGTTGATAGTGGAGCTGGTAGCAGCAGCAATTATACAAGAGCACCAAACATTGCGGTAGAAATCACGAGAGGATCTCGACTTTGTCTCGAGTGGGAAGAAGTATATGCAAGATACGTGTTATCATTGAGCAAGTTTAAATTGGAGGACCAATTATGCTTCGCTGCAAAATTCAATATAGTACATATATACATAGACTTCAAAGTGCTTTAAATGCAATAGTGAAGTATATCAAGGACAAGAAGTTATATCGGTAATTGTATATGTGTAATATATTATTGTTGTAATTATGCTCACACTCACAATAAAATTGTTTCGAAATCGAAAATGTTCCATTTCTTTTTGTTAGATTTTTTAAAAGTAGGTTATCGAATATTCTTGAAGTAGAACTAATCGTGGTTAGTCTAGAATCAGCAGTGAGAGTGTTAGGATTGAAAAATGAATGAATTTGAGAAAGAGAGAATTAAATCGAATCTTTTGATTATAGAAAAACGTTTGGTTCTAGATGACGATTTTCTCGAGTTATCTCTTCAACGGAAGATATTTTCTCAAAGAACACTTGACAATATAATGGGGAATGATTCTCTACCATTGGACTATTGTATGAAGCTTTTACGACGTGACTCAAATGCTTTTACTCAATTTATTAATATATTATTTGAAACAAAGCAGAATAATATCGTGGATATACTTTTGAAAACAATGCCGTAGATTCTTTGTAGAGGACTCTCCCTTCAAAACAGGTTATGTAACGTCTCAAAGTTACTCCTCTCTCTTCCCCTCTGAATTTATCGAACGTGGGCCCGTTTCTTTTTAGCTGTGAGAGAGTTGACACCGGAAACCAAAAAAAATGTTCTATACATGTCAACTATGTATGTATACTCTTGGCAGTTGGTCATCATGTGAGAATTGTACAATTATTGATGAGTATAATGAAAAGTGTAAATTATGCAATCCGTGTAAATTATATAGAGGGTATGCAGTACAAATTAAAGGCTGTAATTCATGTCTTGAAGAGATTTGTGACTCTCACCCTAGAGGACAACTATGCTCCAATTGTCACTATGACAAATGTGATCAGTGGGAGAATGCTTATCCTGGTATGATTGGAAAGAACCCTAAACGAGTTTTAGTTTATTTCTACAAGATTGGTATCGTAGTGCTTTTAAATTATTTTGGGAGGAAGAATCAGGTCTACGATTCAACTGTTGGGGTAACAAGCCAATTAGGTTTCTACGTCATCGTTGTGACGACACTGCCTATTATGACTATAAACCTAGTGTTTATTGGCTGTTACAGAATGTGATTCACCACTTGAAAACACTGTATGTGATATTGTTTCAAATAGACAAATTGAAACACGTGAATTTCACAATATAAATGCAAATAGTATCATTGACTATACATAGAGATATGATAAGAGTGAAGTTACATTGTACTGAAGAAAATGTGACCCTGACTTTGCAGCCAATCAAGATCAATATACAGTGAATTCAAATGATCTACCAGCATTAGTGGTTCTCAACAGTTGTCTATACACTGAAGAAGAAGAAATCTAAAGTGTAGAATAAAGACATTGTTGTTGTGTATATACATTTTTTTATTAATAAACAAATTTACATACATTTCTAAAACAATTTACTCGTAGGGCACTAAAATCAATATTATACAGGTCTGAGAGGATATTTTCCACCATAAAGTCGTTCAGACGTGGATTGTCTACGTAAATGTTGAGAAACTGCTTGTAAGTATAACCGAGACATCTGAAGACGAAATATAGTAGCGCATGAAAACCGCAACTTTTAGTCGTCAGATCCTGCACTCTCTTCTGATTTTGAATAATAGTTTTCCCAGTGCTTTCAATATAGTTGTTGATGTTTGGAGTGTAGAATGTATAGGGTAGGCCGAGAGGATCAAAAAATTCAATAGTCTTCATTGTTCGAAAGATGCACAGCCAATGGCCGGTATTCATAGTCGACGGACTGCTATTAACAATGATTAGGGTATTGTTTGGACTTTGAATTTTTCCAAGGAAGTCCGTTGGTAGACAATAGGATCTGTATTTGGACATGTAGGGGTCCATATTAAATACATTGATTATTTGACTAGTGTTCACGGTGCAAGGTCTAGTAGAACACTGCCTTCGGGAGTGACTTCCCAATAGGTTTCAAATTGATTTAACGAGATTAGTGTGATACTCTCAAGCAATGGATCGGCAAATGTAAACTCTAAACGCACACTCCCCGTTCGTACTATACTCATATCTTGAGTGCCAGACAAGTCTAGTACAATGATACCATGTGTTTTATCGAATATTTCTTCGGTTATACCATTTTCAAATAGTTGTGAATCATGATCTAGGGTTTGCATTGTCAACTCATACAATGTCCTATAGGATTTATCAAAAGATAGATTATAGAGTGGGATTCCATTTACTTTGCAGACAAGAGGTGAAAGCCCAAACATCTCAAATTTATGTGGGCAGCCAGTCCACGATCCTATTGCGCTAGCGCTTTTTACAAATGCCAATGCTAATTTTAATGGAATTTCGCCATTGATAAAGGATGAGTCGGTGAAGGTGCGCGAGCCTGTGGCAATATTACGTTGATTGGTGATTGTATGAGGAACAAGAAGTTTAATATTTTTTCCACTGGCTCTCAGTTTTTCCACTGCCAAAGCAACAGAACTCATAACCTGCTGCTTTCGTACATGTAGTATTGCCGAGGTGAGGGAGAAAGTTACATCAGGATTGGCAGAAAGTTCCTTTCGTAAAATGAAATTGGATGGAGCAAGCGTCAATTTTATATCCACTTTGATATTTGGTGGTAGCCAATGGGGTATATTAATTAACTCATGACATATTTTTCCAACTAGATGTAATCCACTAGTTGTAGCATTTTTAAGTGGATCTGTACTATCAGTATCTGTAATATATTCATATCCATTGGAGGTGCCTCTCAATTCCTTGTATGACTTGGGTGTCATCAACATGAACTGCATTTAGCTTGCATAATTTGAGAGATTGTTGCTTGTGCTCACCAATGTGCCATTTATGTAGACACTGATTTGTAATTGTAGACAAAAATTATGTAATATACAATTTTCATAGGATATTCCATCAGCACGAATTGGCATTCCATTGTCGGATTTCTTGACTATTACATATAAAATTATATATGTCAAAGACATGTCCATAAAGTAGTCCTCATTGGAATAAATTTGAAAGTGGATATTATCGGAGAGCGGTTGTTGTGGATAAAACTGTTCATAGTATCCTTGTTTTACACTTACATCGACATTTTCTGCATTGAATAGATTTAAAGATGAAGTGATTGAAGGATGCGAATCCTTATGAGGTAGATATGCCATTTTTCAGTCTATGAAAAGAAATCCATTTTCGATCTAGCAATTCTCTTCCTTGGGCTTCTTCTTCTTCTTCTACTGCTTATTGTGCTTGTCGTTTTTTTCCTTATTTTATTTGACAGGATTGATGTCTTTAGTTTCTGACCTGAGTAGAGGCTGATGAGTGGTGCAGTGTTTCTCGACCTTTTTAAACCTTTTCCATTTTGTCGAGATTTCAATTGCTCACCAAGGGTTCGCGCACTGGACCTAAGATTGCCCGAAACACTTTTTTTTTAAATCCTTGCCAGAGCCCCAATCGTAGAGCGTAGAGGATGCAAAATCTGTCGCAGCTGGTACAATATATTTTTTAGCCGGAGGTAGTGCAGAGCGAAACAGCTTAGCAAACCAACTGCCAAGACCATAGCCAAACACTGATGAACGACCTTTGTAATAGTTAATTCCATTGCCCAGTTGTTTTGGGCCAAGAGTATTAACATAGCAGTCAATATCAGGACAAAGGAATACCACTTTTCTATTAGACATCTTGTTTTTTTTTAACACCGACAACGAAGGGTCGAAAATGGCATATAATCACAGTCAAACCTTTTGATATTGCTAGAGGATCACCTATTTCAGTTCTTAGTGTTAACTGACAGAGTTCCAAATAGGAAGTGTTTACGGGGATATACTGAAGATGCTTTATATTGTAATGATGAATATGATGTTGATTGGTTTTTCGTTCAAGAACTCGTAGGAGGGGAATATTGCTATTGCCAAATCTGGATGTTTCAACAAATGAAGCATAAAGAAATATACAAGTGTCCGTGGAGAAGGCTGGCGGGTAGTCAGCAAAAATAACATTAGTGTTTCCGGCACTTTTACCATTGATTATATTAACTTTAAAGCCAAGAACATCTTTTAGATTATCATTGAGAATAACCTTTTCACTGGCAATGGGTGAACTAATGTAGATCTTGCCCTCTTTCTTTGAATAGTTCAAATGAAAGGCTCCTTTTTACGAGGGGAAATTCTTCTATTGATAGAACGATATAAATCATTCATACAAGTGAGTTCCTCGTGTGGTAATTCAACATACGGATAATCCAACCAATTAATCTTTTGAATTTTATGTTGTTCGCTAACGGCTGGTGGCCAATCATAGGGTCTTATTTTTATATCATATTTGCGATCTTTTCTCAGGATATCATAGGTATTTTTGAGAATACAGTCGACAAGAGCCACTTCATACGCACCATCGAATTTGATAGTGGGAGAGAGTTTCGTCCAAAAATCACTTGTTTTATTCAAATCATTGTAGAGGGTCGGAGACATTCGACATGTATGTCACATAGAAATCATTGGGCATTGTTAATGTCTTCAACTGCAACCCAAGAATCAAAATCAGAGTTTATCCTAGCCAGCGAACAAGCAACTGTCTCTTGCCCCTGCGAGTACGGCTCTTTAATATCTTTTCAATTTGATAAATTTCACTACTGTTTCTAACTTTTTGTAGTTCATATCCATAAAAAACGCCAAGAATCTCATTATCTTTAGTGTCTCGCAGACGATATGTCGTGGGTTCGGTGTCTAGGATTTTTGATACTTTAAAAAGTTCAGTGGACTATAAATAATTCCTCTTTTCAAAAATATTGCTGGTTCTATTAATTCGAAAAGTATCGCCAACATTGAATTTTTTCTTCGCAATTTTTGTTGGTTTTTTTCACTGGAATATTGTTTAAGAAAAGTGTCAAATGTATTTTCACTACAATGAACTTCCTGAGTACTAACATAGGACAAAGATCGATGAGGTCGTTGGTTATATATTTGCATGATTTTATCTAAATCATGAATGAAAGCAACAATATTTTTCAGTGTACAATATCTCGAAATTAGTAGACGAATCGTTCAGCCAATGCAGCCTTTATCGGACTGTGACTATTATAGAGCTTTGTATCATATTTCAACAGAACCTTTTGCACATGTGGATTAACAAATTCACTACCGCGATCACTTTGAATTTTTCTATAGAAATCTTGTTCAAGATTACTTTCTAAAGCCTGAGCAACTTAAACACCTCTCTTTGTTCGCAATGGAATAGCATGTGAATAGCGCCTAAAGACACTGATTGCCACTAGAATATATTTGTAGGGTGTATTGTGACGTCTTTGAATCTCATCTAGAGTTAAAAGATCTGTTTGCATTATATGCAGTGGGAAAAAGGCTTCAGTTTGTCGATATTGTTTGCCACGAAGCCTGCGATTTCGATGTAGTGTAACTCGGTTCATTTTCTAGATACTCTTTTGCATTTTTAAAGTGCTGCTGCTGCTGTTGCCACCAACGTCAGAGGCAACTTTAGAAAGTGTTGTGGAGAACTTGACTTCCCGCTTCACCAATATTTTCATAGACTTGTTTTAAACTTCATCCATTTATAACGCAAACACGTAGTGTAACGCCCACTACCCTTTTACACACTGGAGGGTGGTGCTTGTGACGGTGAGTTGATATCAATACGTCTTCGCTTTTGTCTAGCCATCATCATCGTCTTCGTCGGTGTTATCAAATCATTGCTGCTGCTGCTGCTGCTGCTGCTGCTAGGAGTGCTAGTATTTTCCAAGATTGATTTAAAATCTTCTTCTTCCTCTTCTCCTTCTTCTTTTCTTCTTCTTCTTTCAGTTCATTTATACTTCAATAGCAAAAATTTTTTTTCGTTTTAAGCTTGATTTTCATATTCAATCCAAGCATTACTCTCTTTAAGATCTATTTATTTATTTATATTATTACTTTTTCTAAGTTTTTTGCTATGATTGTTTATTTAATTTCTGTACGTTTTGGGTTTCATTTTTTCTTTAATAGTAATTTCTGGTCGCTTTTAGTTTGAATTTTAACAGGTATTTATATCTGCTGATCTTAAGTTTAAAATCAGCCTTTACTTTTCATTGAAAAACTTATTTTTCGGAAAGTTTTTTTTTAATAATCATCAAGTAAAAATGTGAAACTAGGCTAGTTAACGGCAAAATTGAAAAATGTTCTATGCTTCTTGTTTCACCATATTTGCTTAGGTAAATAATTCCCCTGATATTTAAGGTGATTTTACTTCCAGTTCTATCAGTTTAAGATTAGATTATCATGTTTTAAAATTCCCAAAAGTAGAAATGAATACAACCATTACATCTACCAATAGGACAGAAATGGAATTATTGAAGAATAAGAAAGTAGATATACAGTGAATATAATTTCCTGAATGAAAAAGAAATCATTGAAAAAGAAAATAAGTCTTAGTGTTTTTATAATGATATTCGTACTATAACAAGACTAGTCAAATCGGTTGTAGTTTGGTCATAGAATTTGGTAGAGGGGGATCCGCTCCAGTAATCATTTAATTGTTTTAATTTTTATTTCCAGTACTTAATTGAAACTCTGATTCTCTTATTTGTCATTGAAATACCTAATAAGCGCTGATAATGTCCTATTCTTTACGTCTTGGATTCATATAGCCAACCATATTGACTTTTTGCAATTTTCGCTTTTCTAAATATTTCTTTTAACCAGCTCCAAATAAAAATTGACATAAATGTGATAAGAATTACGACTGAAATTAGTTGCATTTCACACAACACCAGCAGTACTTATGGGACTTTTATCTCTGCAAAGTATGCTTTATACGAAATGTCTGCTGAGAATAAAATAAAGTGAATTTAAACAAAATATTTATATTTTTCTCCAAATTTTGAAATTTTGTGAGCACGTATAAGTGGTACTAAACCACTCTTTTTCTATTGTTCAGTTTTATCATGCAACACCATAAGACGAAGCTTTGCTTGTGAAGGGAATTATAGACATTAAAATAATATTCAGCGTAACCCCCGTCCCCAAATGTATACCCCGTACCCTGATTTAGACAAGAAAAACTTCTGTGTCATTTTTACAGAATTCGTTGTTGTTTTTTTTTTTTTTTGCCAAGATACAAAAGGGAATGTGATTGTCAAACTCTAGGAGTCAATTTTCCCTCCCAACTGGCATCCCTTGCAATTTTTAATTAATTTAAGATTTCTGAGGCAATGATGCCAATAATTGTTGAAATTTCACGGATATTCTTTGTCAAACAGTGCCCAACAGATAAGTTAATAATTCTAACTTTATTTTTCAAATACTTTTAAATTTGAAATATGGTCGCTATTTAAATGTGATGAATATGTCAAAATATAATGTAACACAATCTGTGGTACCACTTTGACTTATCCTGTATCTTTGCTTAGATAGCACTATTGCCCTGCCTATTATTCTTGTTTTGGCTTTGTGTGGTCCGCTGATATCAATGCTATTTTTAGGGAAAGTTTAGGAGTTTCAATTAAAGGAAAAAACTATATGCATGTGGGTTTTCAAAAGGGCATATAAGCAATATCATAGGCAACACCACTCTATAATAGCTAGAAATATCATTGAAAATTTTAAAGATCTAATTTGACTCAAAATTAAAAGTTTCGGTGTCCTTTTTAAGAGTAAAAAGATATTGGAGGGCAAACAGCCCTTCTCTCAAGCCCATTCATTTTCCAAACGCACCCATTCGAACTTTTAAGCCAGCTATTTTGTTCAGCATAGTAGAACGGTCTAACCACTATATCTTTAAGGATATTGGTCATGTCAGTCACCTAAATTTATACAACTTTATGCCCATTATGCTTTGAAATTAAATGTTGTTTTAAACTAAATCAAAAGACATCGTGTTTATGGTTGCCAATAAGACACCTCAGCGATATATGGAGAACGACTGGGGGTATTAAGTTGAAACTTTTAGGGCTACTACTATTACTACTCCCGCTCTTACAATTTAAATAAATAAAAAGATTGGCTAGTGTATCTAGTTTGTCAAAGAGAATAGATAAAACTTAGGAGAATGATTTTAAGTTTTATTTTTAAGGTCAACTTCAGGAGGTATAAAATTAAATTATTTGTGTCACAGGATTAAAAATTTTTGTAAAAGTTTCTCCAACATACAAATAGCAACCCAAACTATGGATTCTTACAATAAAAGACCGAAAAGATATAAATTTTTTTTTTCCATGAAAAAGACTATTCAATAAAAAACGAACAGAAATTAATTAAAAAAAACTTTTTCCACAAAACGAGTTATTCACAGAAAAGTAAAGAGCTACATTAAGCCAAAAATGAGCAGAAATAAAGTCAAATAATCTTCGAAGTGTATAAGCACCACAAATTACTACCAGTAAATAAATGAAACTCAAAATGAACAAAAATTACAATAAATAGACGAGTCAAATTCAAAACGAGCAAAAATTAACATGAGTAGGGCTAATGACCCCAACGACTTCTCAAGACCAGAACATAATTTGCGTTTTACTGAAAAAAAAAACAATGCACGTGGATTGTCAGTTTAATTGACATACACTGATATTTATTCCTTAAAGTTTTAACATGTTTTTATTTATGAAAGTAAAAAAAGTGAAAACATATCAAACGTATAGTTTTTCGAGATTAGTGTATGGATAGAAGTAAAAAAGCCTACTAAGAGTAAGACTGGGTTACAAATTGAGGACTCGTGTTTCGATCCCTATAAACCCGTGATTCCCAATGTGGGTTGCAGACCCCACCGGTCTGCATCGGTGGGCACTAATTTTTCAGTAGCATAAAATTTGCTTAGAGGACGACCTGAAAAAATACCAAATTAATGGTCTTCTAAGCTTCCTTCAGGTGCATTAATGTAAAACTTTGAACAATAAAATTTAAAAAATCATGAAGGGGGCATCAAGGTCTTAGAAATGCCTAGGTGAGGCAGGGCCCAATTCTGAGTTGGAACCACTGCTAAAAACTATCAAGTTACACATCCTCCATGGTTCCGCCTCCCGCTATGTCAGTTGGAGTAATGATTAATTTGGTCTGATTCGTTATACTTCAGTTATTTGTTGATTATTTGGTACTGTTTTAGTGAGTTATAATATACACTATTTTCCCTTGGATTGTGAAATTCAGTTAGATTTCCGCTATTTTTCGTATTGTAGGCAAATTTTTTCTCTTATTTATGTTCTATGTTTTTGGCTGTTTCTTTTTTTCTGTTTTGGTTTCGTTTGTCTAAAAAAAAGTTCATTGTTCTGTTCACCTGGTTGTTGTTTGCATGCCATTGTTACAGAGATACCAAGCTGGGTGGTGAGTGGCGCTTGATGGATGCTGTTTCGTAAATGATTTGAATTTGTCTAACTGATTTGAGTAAGTTCAGGTGACATCTACTCCTTGGGTGAGCAACTACTTCAGCTTCAAAATAATCCAAATAATGTTCGTAATTTGATAAATATTTCAATAGGTCAGTCTAATAAATTTCCGTCAAATCCACATATTTCAGCTGCTAGGACGTAAATTTTAGATTTATGACTGAGTGTCCAAATGAGACAAGGCCGCACCCAGGGGGAGGTTAAGGGGATTTGAACCCCCCCCCCCAAAAAAAAAAAATGTTTGTCTGACTCGTAAAAACATAACAAAAATGGATATAAACAGTTTTTAATGTGTTTTTTGTGTAAACTCCCCCCCCCCCAAAAAAAAAAAAACCTTTGAGTAATTCCCCTCCCCTGAAAAAAAAAATCCTGGGTACGGCCCTGAATTGAGAGGGTAGTTTCTCTGTACTTCAGCTCAATGTTCAGAGTCTTTGTTCTTCATTTGATGAGTAGAAACACATAGTGCATACTGGCCACCCAATTTTATTGGTCTTGTGGAACTTCCCTTGATTCGGAAACTGAATCTCTATTGGATCACCTTGGGTATAAGATCGAATATTTGAATCAAAGTAGGATCGCTAAAGTTGGCCTAGCTGTTTAGGTAAAATTTTCGTTAGTCATATTATTGACTTACGAATAAAGTAAACATACCACTCGATGCCTTTTTTATGCTCTTTCAAAATATAACAATCATATTTTTGTACGAAATGAATTTTACCCCCATCCCTATATATATATACCAATTCAGGGTATATATTTGCACATTAGAGTGGGTGGGGGTAAATTTTATTTCTGATGTAAATGAGAGGTAAGTTTAAACCTTCCCCCCATTCCTCTAATGTGCAAATATATACCCTGAATTGGTATATAAAGGGTGGGGGTAGAATTCATTTCCGACAAAAATGGTTATTATATTTGGAAAGAGCATAAAAAAGGCATCGAGCAGTATGTTTACTTTATTCGTAAATCAATAATATGAATAACAAAAAAATTGCCGCTGTTTATGTTCCAGAATATCTTCTGTACTCTGTAAAGCGTACTGATATATTTGAATCTCAAAAATACTTAATTATCCTACAATTTAGTAGGAAGCAAAGTATTTATTATAAAATTTATATATTACTTTCAATTCTAACTCCCATATGGTCTAGTGGCTAGGATAGCTGGCTTTCACCCAGCAGGCCGGGGTTCGATTCCCGGTATGGGAATTTTTTACCTAAATTTAAGGATCTTCAGGAGTATAGATTTTAAGTCTACCTTAGAGAATAAAAAAACTTACAGTGGGTGTGCCCTGTATGCGTGTAACTGAACCACCGGGCAACTGGGTTAGGAGGGTTAGAACCCTCCCCCTTCCCGAAATGCTAGTTTGACTCGTAAAAACAACAAAAATGGATATAAACAATTTTTTATGCGTTTTTTGAGGTTTTTTGTGTAAACCCCCTCCCCCCTAAAAAAAAAACTTTGAGCAAACCCCCCTCCACTGAAAAAAGTCCTGGGTACAGCCTTGAAATAAGATGGTAGTTTCTCTGTACTTCAGCTTAATGTTCAGGGTCTTTGTTCTTCATTTGATGAGTTGAAACACATAGTGCATACTGGCCACCCTTTTTTTTGGTCTTGTGGAACTTTCCTTGATTCAAAAACTGAATCTCTATTGCATCACCTTGGGTATAAGATCGAATATTTGAATCAAAGTAGGATCGCTAAAGGTGGCCTAGCTGTTTAGGTAAATTTTTCGTTATTCATATTATTGACTTAGGAATACAGTAAACATCCCACTCGATGCCTTTTTTTATGCTCTTTCCAAATATAATAATCATTTTTTTTTTCCAATGAATTTTACCCCCCCCCCCCCCCTATATGTATACCAATTCAGGGTATATATTTGCACATTAGGGAGGTGGGGGTAAATTTTGTTTCTGATGAAAATGAGATGTAAGTTTAAACTTTCCCCCCATCTCCCTAATGTGCAAATATATACCCTGAATTGGTATATATAGGGTGGGGGTAAAATTCATTTCCGACAAAAATGATTATTATATTTGGAAAGAGCATAAAAAAGGCATCGAGTGGTATGTTTACTTTATTCGTAAATCAATAATATGAATAACAAAAAATTTGCTGCTGTTTATGTTTCAGAATATCTTCTGACTCTGTAAGGCGTACTGATATATTTGAATCTCAAAAATACTTAATTATCCTACAATTTAGTAGGGGGGGCAAGTATTTATTATAAACTTTATATATTACTTTCAATTTTAACTCCCATATGGTCTAGTGGCTAGGATAGCTGGCTTTCACCCAGCAGGCCCTGGTTCGATTCCGGGTATTCAGATTAAAGGATCTTCAGGAGCATAGGTTATAGTTTACCCCGGGGGAATAAAAAAAAAACTACAGGCGGTATGCCCGGTGTGCGTTTAACTGAACCACAAGCAACTGAACCACCGTGCAACTGAACCCCCATAAAACCGAACCCCCGTGCAATTGAACCCTCGTGTAACTGAACCCCATTTAACTAAACCCTAGCGTAACTAAACCCCCGTGCAACTCAAACCCAATTAACTGAACCCCCATGTAACTGAACCCCCATGCAACTGAACCACCGTACAACTGAACCACCGTGCAACTGAAAAACCATGCAACTGAACCACCGTGCAACTGTACCACCGTGTAACTGAACCACCGTGCAACTGAACCACCGTGCAACTGAACCTTCGTGCAACTGAACCACTGCACCAAAGCAGGTAATTAACCTTTTTCAAACCAAACGATAAACAACTACGAGCGTAGAAAATACCACAAAATGAAAACAACA
>JAQQPU010007356.1:17196-33014 GCA_029168905.1 Artemia sp. Kazakhstan ARC1039 | reverse complement strand
CGGTGTCATTCGGTGATGCCATCCTTCTACCATCGGCTCGGGTAAACTCAAAGTATGTGGTAAATAGAGGGAAAATTTATCGAAATAATATAAAAACAATAAATATCCTTAGTTTTGGCCCTATAACAATTCTTAGGTTACCAATGACGGTTCTCGCCTCTCTTCCGCCTGGAACAAAATTTAGATTAGCCCCTGCCCCTGTCTTCCAGTATTTTCAGGCCAAATTTTAGCAAGATTTTTATTTATTGACAAAATTTGAATACAAAATATCACACAAAATATTAAAATTAAATTCGGTCTGCTTACTTTTATCTTCAAGTAATGGTGATGAAGATGTGGAAAAAATACAAAATTTCGGATTCAGTTTGCTTATATTCGCTGCTAACGGCGTTCTCTACTTCATTTAAGTAAAAAAATTCAAATATTACAAAATTATTATAAACGTTAGATTATTTATTTGAAATTTTGCGCCCCTAAATTTTTTACGCCCGGGGCAAGTCCCCCCCCTCCCCTTTCAACCGCCTCTAGAGGTTTTGGGCCCAGGCCCACTGAAATCTTCTACTTTTTACGATTTGTTTATGATTTACTGTTTTTTTATGTTTATCTGCTATTTGTTGGTTTTTGATGCATTTTGACCCCTCCTTGAAATAAGTGCCTGTAAACTGTCCTATCCCCCTCCTTCGGAAATGATCTCTTTTGTTTCCATTCATTGTTACTTTTAGTCTGTAATATGAAATGGTTGTTATCACGTGGTCATTGACTTTAGTCTCTTCTTATTGACTACATTTTTGGATTTGTTCATAATAAAGTCAGATTATAAATTCAAAGAAGATGCTGATTCAAAAATTCCATATGTGATACTTTGCTCTCCAGATTGTCGGAAGCCACAAATTTTTTTTGTTGATTCATAATAAAGATGGCAACCTTGCTTCCTCCTCTTTCTAAAAATAGAGAGAGTTTTTCAAAAGCTAACCTCTTTAATTATTTCTGGCTGTCTTTCCGCTGATATCCGCTGGGAGATTCCTTGTACAGTAGGCCAATTTGCCGAAACTTGTTCCGAACTTATTGCCCTCATTTGTTAGTTTAGAAAGGGTTTTCAAACTTTTCTGACTCGAAGCCTTACAAATATCGGACAGATCAAAACCAGAGCAGGGTTGTATGTAGATTTTTTATCACCCGGTTACAAATTCAGTTCCCCCCCCCCTCTTAACAACGAAAGTTCATGGAAACGTGTTCAACAAAATCTTTCATGGAATACTTATTATATATTATATTATTATATAATATAATAATATATTATATTTATTATAATATATATAATATAATTATATAATATAATAATATAATATTATTATATTATCAATATAATATTATATATTATATTATATATATAATACTTATTATATTATTATATATATGTTATTTAAATGGCACCCTAGCAGGTGCTACCCATGGAAATAAATTTCTCCCCTTTCCCCCTTCTAGCTACGCTGCATCTACGAGACTATTACGTTAAAAATAATACGACAATAATTAATACATTTATACAACAACACTAAGTTGTAGGTACTTGGGTGTTATCCCGACCACACTCAAGAGGTTTGGTCTGTTTGATCTGTTTAAAACAGGTTTTCTGTGTGCATTCTCAAATAATCAGCTTAGCCTGAGTGAGATAAACTACTATGCAGGTATACTTTAATTAAATATTATATATATATATAGAGTTGATTAAGTTAGGTATTTAATATAATGCGTTCTGGGTGGCATGCTTTCCATAATTCTCTGTTGTAGTTTTCATTATTTTGCTATTAAAGTATTATATTTTCTTCATGTTTAGGTATATTTCATTATGATTAAACTAACTTCACTTCCTGAGTGTGGTCGGGATAACACGTAAGTACCACACTGTATTTTAGCCAAATAAATAAATAGGACACATTTTAGCTAAATAAATAAACGAAGAGTTAACAAAAATACATAAAAATAAAGAAAGAAGAAAAAAAAAGTCTGACACTCAAGTCAGGTTAGTCTATAATAAAAATTAGAGTGATAGCTTACACCCATGCAAAGATACCCCTAATCTTTATATACAGGGAAGGAACTTTTTAGCTCGTCATTGTTTTGCCCAGTAAAAGCCAAAAATATCTGAAGGTTCTTGTATACCTAACATAATTGAACTGAGCATTGACGCTTGATAGAACACGGGAGTCTTTTGTTTATACCACAGTTCATATAATTATCCAGTATGATCATTCCCTATCTCACCCATTATAAAAACCCGGACCGGGGTGCGAGTGCTCCAGAGAACGCAGAAACATAAGCGATATTAGATCTTTTCACGGGTAGACAAGTCAGACGCGAAACAATCGGAAACAAGTGGAAACCCGCTATTACGAATAATGCACTTTACGCGAAACAATCAGAAACAAGTGGAAACCCGCTATTAATAACTGCACGAAGAAGTGGGAGGAACTTTTTGTTCGCACCGAGAACGAAGACCAGAATTGATCTGCGATAAGCTTACTGGATAATTATATAAACTGTGGTTTATACCTACAGCTTAAAGTAAATTGTTTGTCTCAGCTTTGAAACTCATAAGATAATAAGTACAGTTTGGTTTTTGTAAAATGACCATCTCAAGCTCAGATGGCAAGCCTGATTCGGCTTATGAAAAGCACCAAGAATCTATAGGCGGTCCCAATATAAGGGGGGGGGAGCAATCATTATTAGTGGCATGTATTCAACAAGAGCTATTCAAGCCGCCCTATCTAACGGATTTATATGATTCGGACCTACATGTTGACTCTTCAAATATGTTATCTCCAGAAGTGTTTAGCCAGATTTTAGAGTATTTCTGTAGTTTCTTTGTTACTCCGTGCTTTATTTAAATGTGGTATATATCTTTTTTCTGTCAGGCTGAAAATCTAAAGAACTTGGAGCATTTTTTGTTGTTTGTCATTCTTAATTATATGCAAAAATATCTAAAACGAGAAAAAAATTAAACAATTAATCTTTATCAAATTGTAAAAAATGTGGCACTAGGTGACATTCAACGTAACAACACAGGAAATTTACATCTTTGTTTTTCGTTTATTAGAAAGATAAATTTGAAAGTCTCAAAGAAAAGAACGCTTTTAATGCAGTTTCCTTTCGACGTACAAAAAATTGATCTACTTTTTGTGTTCTACTTAGCAACACAAGGGAGGATTAATGGTTTAAAGGTCATAAAATGTCATATTTATTGCATGTTCAAATTTTCTGGGACCTTTGCGCTCTTGATTCAAAATTGGTGAAATAAATTAGAATACAAGGCTGTAATCCCTGGTATATGTATGATTTTGTTCACTGAGTAAACCCACACGTATTTCACTATCTAATCTACAAAATAGAGCACAAAATATCAGAAGATGAAGAAAATACTAAATAACACAAAGGGACAAAGAAAAACAATGAATAGGCAGAATTTACTAATAGGAAGTAAAACAGGGAGAAAAAAAAGAAATCTAAAAATTGCACAGTTACGACAGTGATTAATGAATGTTTCTGTAGGGATGCTTGGTCAGTCCTTAAGAAGCCATACCTGCGACATTGGCGTGGTTCAAAAGGGACTTTTTTACTACCGTAGAATCTCTTTCGTTTTTATTTTTATTTTTAAGTAACAGTTTTTATTGAATTAAATTGTTGTTGCTAGCCATAGTCTTTTACAACCATTTTGCAAAAATTTAGAGGAAAAACCTGGGTTAAGATAGAAGAAAATGGTTAACTTGGCAAAGTCGACTAATTGATCAAAAGCTATATTCGGTTTCTAGCGAAAAGACGGCACATTTTATCAGGGACACGACCATACGACGTCACTATACGAATTCCATCTGGTAGGTGTGATTTTAAGCAACAATCCTATTATTGATTTTTACCACAATTTTGCCGTCTGGTGTCGAATCAACCCAAATCCAATGTTCTACCGATACGAAACAGAAGCGAACCGAACATAGTCCCACATTAGGACAATTTTCCGGCAGGTGACGTGAAATCCAGCCATAGAAGGAAATCTGAATCCTGTCGAAATCCAGCTTAAGATACATTTTCTGTACGTACTTAAAAAAAAGAAAAAACGAATACTAGGATACTGGCCCATATTTTTGCTGTAAGCCGTATCATAGATTCAAAAACCAGTTATAGCAGACACTTTTTTTGCAGTTGCATCATGGATGCAACGCTTTTGGCTGTTGTTTAGTTATTTAGCCTCTTTCCGGGTTTTTCTTCTCTGTTGCACGCTACCCGAAAAAGGGTCAACGACACAAGGTCTTCTTTATAAGTCCAAAGGACCGCTATGGTTGTTTTTTTTTTCTTTTTTTTTATCATCAATCACTGTTGCAATATGTGACATGCAGCATGGCATGTCAGTCAGCAGTGGCTGTGACCGTATGGGACGCAATATTTACCACAGGGTTCTGAAATTATAGAACGTAATATTTGCAAAAGGTGATCAAGAATCTTAATTTTTTTTCATCGTGAGGAGTTGCGTGAACGAAGAACTACTCTCTTAATGGAAGTAATAATGTAACTAATATTTGCGGGTAATTGGTATTGGTAATCAGTTAAATGCGTCTTTGGGAATCCAGGGATTGTCAATGTTTAAATTTTGCCGATGGAAAAGTTGTTAAATTTAACTAACTAGATTTGATTACTTATTTTCACGGTTCAAAGTGGCAGCACTGACGAAAATGTGATAATGCCGCACAAACTTCATAATTTTGAAACAACCGAAACAAAGATCCTAGAAAATCACGGTTTTTAGATGTGAATGGACCTAATACAGCCCAAAAATACATTGTAGCTATATTATAATTAAATTTTAGTTGATTTTTAGATGGGTTAGATTAGATATTTAATATAATGCGTTCTGTGTGGCCTTCCTACCATAATTCTTTGTTGTAGATTTCATAATTTTAGTACTAAAGTATTGTATTTTTATCATATTCTGTTTTATTTCATTAGCATTCGCCAAGCTTTACATCTTGAGTGTGTACCATATAATACGGGCGTACAGAGAGTTTAATTACATCAGGCACGTTCGCATCTTTTTAGATAATTTCAAACTAAATCAAGTAGCATGGGCACTCTCAGGAAATGGGGCTTACTCCTCTGAGGAAGAGTAAAACTCTGACATTCACAAAACTGTCGGTAAAAAAGAGCACAACACTCCTGACAACAAAATCTTTTCTCAAAGCGTTGTCATTCTGGGAAATTGTTTTGTTTGAGTCACTTAATGAGACATCTTATTGACAACCATAATACACATAGTGCCTTTTGATCTAGTTTTAAAGTAATATAAGCTTTCCCTGAAAGTTTCTGCTTTATACCCTCTCCCAGTCCTAAGACATACCCAAAGTATAATCACCTACGGAACAAGTACTGACAAAACCTATCCTCTCCACACAAAAAAAGTGACCTTTTGTCCGCGTCTCCGGAGACGATTCCATACCTATGCGAACCTGGCTACTAAATACCGTAGTTACACAATTCAATACAACTTTCCCGGTCACTCGTCGCCTGAATCACGCTCTAGCATAATTTATTGGCTCGTACCAAAGTACTTTGGCTCGGAGCGATTAAGTAGTACAGCACTTTGTGTCTAGAGGTGCTGAGGAACGCGGGGTCACTTTCGGAGAGTTTTGTCAGTACTTGTTCCGTGGGTGATTATACTTTGGATATACCCCTAGATATCTTGACGACCTGGTCTGTTTTGACAACCTGGGTGCACTGAAACTATTCTGATTTAGTTCGATCACAGCAATAAGTAGCAGTAGAAGTAGTAGCAAAAGTGGTAGTACTATTTGGAGTCCTGGGAGTTTCAACTTAATACCCTAAGCTGGGATATTCCTAATGCAACCCTTTGATAACCCCCGTGTACATAGTGTGTTTTGATTTAGTGCAACACCGCCCACGCCAATACCTGAATTTTTTTACTTAATACCCTTAGTATTTACAATAGTAGGATTCATGGCAGCAGATGTAATAGTATGATCATTGATAAGATAAGATTTATTCTTCATTAGATACACATACAATATTACATGTTATTATTCCCCCAAAGGCTCATTGGCCCCTTCAAAGGGGGAAGACATATGAATTGCTTACTCAGAGATGAAAAACAAAAGAAAATTTAAAATGATCACTTACTCACATACGAAGGAGAAGAAAAGAAAATATAGATAAAACGAAAAGTATAGAAAAAATAGAATAAATAAACTAAAATAATTAATTAGATTAAATAGACTCCAAAAAAAATAAAATAAATAAAACATAAAAACATAAATAAAAATAACTTCTACGAAGCGAAAGAATTTTAACAATTTCTTTAAACAAGCCGAATGAGTGGCACCCTCGAGCTGATTCAGGCAACTTGTTCCAAACAATATGACACATCATTAGAGGATTAAAATCTGACCTTATGCAAGGAGTAAATGGAACTTGAACATGATTTGTCATATTGCGAAGATTATAATTATTTTTATCAGAGGTGAAAGATAGCGGAACACTTAGGGGGCCAGGTCACCACGAAGCTTGATGCTTGATGCTTTTTTTTATGCTTGATTGATGTTTCTTTTCTTGTTGTATTATTTGTTTCTTCGTTTTGCTTTGTCTATTTGTTTTTGACCTATGAAGCGAATTCGGCTCTATTAGAGCTTGTGATAGTCTTTGGAAAATAAATATTATCTTATCTTATGAAGCTGAGAAAAAGTAAAACATGCACATGAAAGAATGTATAGTGACTCAAGATCAGGTAATGGTATAACTAATGAACGATTAGTTTCCAGAATGAGGTGTCTAGCTTTATTGTAAACCTTAGAAAGTAGTTTTAGCAGTGAAGGATAGGTTGACATCCACACAATTGGACAATAAGAAACGTAATATTGGATCAAGCAGTGAAAAAGGATTTTCAAAATTGATCCAGGAAAAGTATGTCAAGTTTCCTTAAAATACCGAGACTCCTGCATATCTTCATTTTAATAAAATAAATCTGACTTTTGAAAGATACGGTAGGTTTTCATCAACAAGAATGCCCAAAAAACGAACATATCGGTCTTTAGATCTATGAATTATTCCATTTGGCTGGTGAATTTCTGATAACTGGGGATATACCTGAGAAACACAAGAAAAAATCAGAAAACTGGACTTAGAAAACTTTAGGTTAAGATAATTAGTATCAAGCCACAAAATCACCCTCTCATACAAATTTTCCAAATTTAATCGAAGCTCGGATTCGCAGTTTCACAAAGTGCCAAGTGTGCTGTCATCAGCAAAACAAACAAGGACATCAGAAGAAGGTGAACTATAGTTGCCACTATGGGCGAGGGAAGGCTTAGGATGACAAAGTCTACAGCAATTAATAAGTTCTGTTTTTTTACAACATAATAAAGATCATTTACATAAATCAAAAATAGCACAGGCCCTAAAACTGTTCCATGGACGACACCAAAATTCACTTGCGAGGGTGACCGGAATAGTGGATCAACAGAAATTAACCTATCCTTCAAATAAGACTGAAACCAAAAAAAAAAAAAAAATTTCCCCTTTTGCCAAAATGAGACATCTTCGATAGAAGAATTTCATGGGTTAAGGAATCGAAAGCCTTACGAATATTCAGGAAAATAGCAGCCGGAATCAATCCCGAATCTAACGCAGAATGAATAAAATTCAAAAGGGTCATACAGGCATGTTCAGTGGAATGCTTCATTCGGAAACCAAATTGAAAATCATGAAGAAATTTTTTTTAATTTTAAGAAAGTAAGGAGACGAGAAAGCATAGCCTTTTCAAATAATTTACTAAATACTGATAAAATTGAAATTGGTCGATAATTTGCCGGATCATTTCTTGTGAATTCCAGTTTCATACTCCAAGCCATTCTTAAGATATGGCTGATACGCTCTTTTGGCAACCTAGGTGCACATAATATGTTTGAATTTAGTTCAACTTCACCTTTAATATTCCCTGAAATTTCCACCTTCGTACCCTTAGCCTTGGTGGTAGTCGTAAGAGTATTAGTGGTAGTAGTGATAGTAGTAATAGTAGTAGTATTGATAGTAGTGGCAGTAGCACCAGAAGCAGTAACCATATGCACATATTGCCTTTGGTCAGTTGAACCATGCCCTGGATTTTCAACTTAATGCTCTAAGCCGTTCTTAAGGTATTGCAGTTACGTCTTTTTGACAACGAGTATGCACGGAGTGCGTTTTAATTTAGTTCAACTTCCTCCTCAACCAGGGGCGTAGCTACAGTATTTTTATTGGGGGGGGGGGGGAAAGAAGGGGTGCTATTGAAGTAGGTGCTATTCAGTCAGTAGTGAAGAAAAGTAACTATTTAATAAACATGATACTTGGTGAATTTAAAAACATTACGCAATACATTATAAACAATAAACACACATTAAACAATCAGAAATATAATTGCTGGTGCTTGGCTTTTACTAAAATTGTCAGCAATGAGCTGCTGCAGATGACAGTTGTATAGCATAAACAAGCTTTCAGGTGGGCAAAGGTAAATTTTGTATGTACTGAGCTTTTTTTCAGCCGGATTCACCACTAATGCTGCAGTACATATCCTCCTTCACTTCCCCCAACTCCCACGCCTAGCACAGGATGCTTAATCTCATAATTGAACCAAGCTCTATTCTAATAGCCCTGGGTATTGTGCTATTCATTTGCTCATAATTTTGAATGGATTTTGATTCTGTAGGATTTAATTTGTTGTACCAAAGTTTTAATATACGTGATTTATTGAAATATTATTTATGATTTTTTATTAAATTGATTTGTTTCTGGGTTCGCCGATTTATATTAATAAATAACATTGGTATCAGTGGGCCACATTAAGCCAACACAAAAACCATAGGCAGGGCAATAGCGCTGTCTAAGTAAAGATACAGGATAAGTCAAAGTGTTAACACAGATTGTGTAACATTATATTGTGACATATTATCAACATTTAAATTGCGACGGTATTTCAAATTTGAAAATATTCGAAAAATAATGTTAGAATTATTAACTTATCCGTTGGGCATTGTTTGACAAAGAATATCTAGAGAATATGAACATATCTTGGCATCATTGCGGCAGAAACCTTAAATTAATTAAAAATTGCCAGGGATACCAATTGGAAGGGAAAACTGACCCCTAGAGTTTGGAAATTACCTTTCCCTTTGTATCTTTGTTTTTAAAAAAACGAATTCAATAAAAATTACACAAAAGTTTTTCTTGTGTAAATCAGGGTATGGGGGGTATACATTTCTGGAGGGGGTTACACTGAATATCGTTTTTATGTCTATTATTCCCTTGACAAGCAAAGCTTGGTACTGGTTATAGGTAAGGGTTGGTACCGCTAATACGCGTACATAAAATTTCTAAATTGTGAGAACAATATACATATTTTTTTTTTAATTCACTGTATTCTATTCTCAGCAGACATTTCGTACAGCATGCTGATGCAGAGATAAATGTCCCACAAGTAGCACTGGCGTTGTGTGAAATGCGACTAATTTCAGTCATAATTCTTGGCACATTTATGTCAAGTCTTTTTTTGGAGCTGGCTAAAAGAAATATTTAGCAAAGCGAAAAGAGCAAGAAGTCAGGATGGTGTTATATATAGGCTAAAGGCAGTTCTACATTTATAGATTAGTATGTAGTTCCAAAACGTAAGGAATTGGATGTTCTCATCGCTTGTTAGGCGTTTGAATTACAAATAACAGAATTTGGAGCTTACATAATTATGATTTGGAGCTTATATTAGCAATTATTATCAGCGCTTATTAGGCAATCCAATGACAAATAAGAGAATTGGAGTTTCAATTAAATACTGAAAATCAAAAATTAAAATAATTAAAAGATTCCTGGAGCGGACCCCCATCTACCGAATTCCATGACCAAATTACAACTGATTCGACCTATCTAGATATAGTATGAATATAATTATAAAGATTTAGAGGGTGTATTCATTTTCACTTCTGAAAGTCTTAAAAAAAGAGAATCTAATCTTGACCTGATAGATTTTAGGAATTAAAAGCACCTTAAATATCAGGGAAAAACTGACCTGAGCAAATGTGGCGAAACAGGAATTATAGAACATTTTTTAATTTTTCCATTAACTAGGCTCACATTTTACTTGATGATAAGGTTTCAAAGGCAGAATATTTGGAAAAATATTAATGTCGGAAATAATATGAAGTGTAATGGACCCCTATTTTTCTCGTTTTCCGCATGTTAAAAACGAGATTGGATTAATGAAAAAAAAAGTATCTGCTCAAAGTAAGAAACAAATTTTACACTTAAAACAAGCAACAGTTTTAAAGCTACTTAATAAATTATAGGTTTTTTTCCGAATTATTGGGGGGAGGGGTGCAACTACCCCCCTTGCCCCCCTCCCTCAACGACGCCACTGTCCTCAAGATTTCCTGAAATTTTCACCTTAATACCATTAGCCTTGGTAATATTCACAATAGAAGTATTAGTTGCACCAGCAGTAGTTCTAGTGGTAGTAGTATTAGTAGTAGCAGCGGTAGTAGTAGTATTTGTTGTTTTTGTTATTGTAGTAGCGTGCACATATTGCCTTTTGGTTAACTGATGGCCCCCCTCATCATTCCCTGAAACTTGTATCTTATTTTATACTCTTAAGTCGTTCCTGAGATACGCTTTTTAGACAAATCGCATGAACATGGTGTGTTTTGATTTAGTTCAACCATCCCCTCAACATTCCCTGAAAGCTTGACCTGAATGCTCTTGGTCTGTTTGGACACTAAAGGTAAAACATTCCCCCCTTTCCCAGTGACAAATACTATGTGTCAAGAATGAGCGAAATGCATGACTTGCAGCCTTTTCCCTAAGGACTGTGGGGAGAGGGTGTCATCCCCAGAGGCTATCAGCTGTATTTGGGGGAAAAAGTGCTCGGGAGGGAGGCTAATTGCCCTCCAATCACTTTTGATTCTTGAAAAGGATACTAGGACTTTCTTTTCAGTTGAATGAGCCCTTTCTAAAGTTTCTTTATTTTTAAAATAAAAATAAAGCAAAAAATAAATATTACATTGTGCCCACTTGGCTTTTTACTTAGGCGGTGCTATTCCGCTGCCTTTGATTAACTCAAGGCAGATAAAAAAAATATGATCTTTTTTTGAAATAAATATTATATCAAATAGCCTGTTTGACAACAACTTGGGCTGTCTACACAGCTTGAATTTACGTATTTTGAAATATTCCAGACTAAATTACTTTAGATTTTTCGGATAAGATATATAAAGGGCATCATAAAGCGTTATTATATTTCAAAGGTTATTTATTGTTAAAATTTATTGGTTTGATTTTTCACGGTATATCACGCACAATTATTTTACTCATTTATTTTATTCTTGCATTTTCAATTCCCCTTGAAATTAACTAAAGAGAATAAAAAAATATTTAGCATAAATTTGGAAACAAATTATACAATCTACATATTTTGTACTAATCTCTTTTGAAATATTCTAGACTGTATTCTCTTTAGTTTTTATAACATTCTTCCAGATATAAAAATTTTAAGTTTATAATCCGTGAAGTAGTTTAATGCTTGTTAATAGATTTGTTAATTTGAATGTTCAATATGTATATCACATGTATTTATTTTCTGTATTTCTTCTATTAAATTCTTATAATTATTCTTGAAATCAATTTAAAACAAATTAAAAAACCTATACCCTATATTGGGAAAAAATTCAGCGGCATTCATAGACTTTGCCTTCGTATCAGGAAATATTCAGACTAACTAATTTTTTAGTTTTTACAAACTTACTTTAAGATATCAAAATTTGAAATATTTAAAAATATCCGCTTTAAATTCCCTGAAGTTCGGATATCCTAGTTGAATAAACAAACGAAGTAGCCGTTAAGTATTAAGTTGCTGTGCGTCAGTACAAAAAACTTGTCACTATACATCTCCATCAGATCTTAGGCAATTAGTTCCAGAAAATAGTTTACTAATTTTCTGTAATAGCTCTTAAAAGTTAATAACAGCCTTCGAGTTAATTCTTCAGTCAGTTGAAAATCATTTTCACAGTCCCATTTATCATTCTAATGAAAACTCACTTTGGAAAGATAGAAAAGCAAAGCCCTGTCACTGAGAAAAGGTTTCCGAACAAGTTCCGAGTTTTTTATACAAAACTTTAACACCAGTACTGGCGGAAAAGTATGTAATCATCATGAATTATATAATTTATTGAAGTAGAGGGTGCTGACATCTTTAATCTAGACTAGAGAAATAAAAAACGTGCCTTTTTATTGTTTCATCGTTAGAAAAAAGACTGTTCATAGTTATACCCTACAACACCCTCCCAAAAAAGAAGAAATATAAGCTTGCAACCCCTGCCGAAATTGCATCCTGGTTGCTATTTCATTGGGCCCGCCATGCTTTTTCTGTTCTTGATCCCAAAAAATAGTTGCGAAAACAAAAAAAAAAAAATACTAGAAGTAGCAGTATATATGCTTGCACATACGTATTTTTATTTATCACATTTTATATGTATATAAATTAGTTTGTCGGGGTATGCCAAGGGAATAGAACCTTGCAAGTACGCAGCGGGGGGGGGGGGGGGGGGGGCTCCGGGCCCAGCCTCCCCCAAATCTCATGTTTTTTATTGTCCCATAATTTTCTGACACTTCTCACAGACTAAGGGATTTGAAGGATTTGCCCCCCCCTGAAACAAATTCCTGTGTACGAGTCTGACTAGAACCCATCCCAGGGTGCTTTTGTCTGGACTAAGTCGGTCATTTTTAGCGTTTTTGGCAACGGAAAATACATTAAAGCAGTGCAAAATGCTGTATCTTTAACATTCATTGCGATGATGAAGATGAGGACTGTTGCCAGTTTATTAAAAATAATATCGCAGACGTAAGTCATTCGAATTAAACACACTTTGAACGATGGAACTTCAGGAAAGCACCATCTTTTTTGCGTTGCATAAGCTAGGCACTGTGTTGCAAAGCCTTTTGAATTGGTTAGACCTTTTGTGTGCTCTGCTTAAAAATCGTCGAATATTGCGCTCCATTTTTCTTGCGAGAACTGTATAGATATCATTCCTGTGTGATGTGCTTTTTACCTTCATTTCCAAATCAATCATCCCGATTTCTTTGCTAAAACATAGAAAGCCTAAATAATTGTCGCACGTTTGTATTACAGAAGCCGAAAATTTAAATCGCAATAAATGTGTTAGCAAAGCCAGTATCGACGCTAATTTGTGTCCTACTACTGTATTTTATTAAAGCAAAGGAATAGACCCTGTCACGTAAGAAAATAGTTGCCCTGAGCAACAGTTTTGATGGGAAGGGTCAGCTCTAATATGACACTTTCCTTGTAGAACTGACCTTTTGAAAACTTTGTCCCCATGGGTACTAGTGGACGAGGCAAGAGTGGGCAATGTTCCTGCTAGAATTCATTCCCTATCTGGTAAAGTCCATGACAGTGAGCGCTATGTTAAGTGCTGACGAAAGATATTAAATTTATAAACAGGGTAAACACATATCCAATCATCACGGTGTCGTTTTGGGGGGCCGAGAGGAAGGGGAAGTTTCCCCCTAAATAATTTGTAGGAAAAAATTATTATATAGCCCATGCCCCTTGACTATCCAGATATAGACCCCTCTTGCCCCCCCCCCATAAAAATGCTGAAGCTAAGCCCCTGCCAATCATCCCTTATGTCTCAGGACTATAAATTGGAAGAAATTTTGGTACTGTTGTACTAAAGGGACTCTTTTTATATCTTAAACTCGAGATGTGTTGAAAAACCCGTTTTACCGGTCTGATACAAGACACAGCTGTAGAGAAATACACTGTATAGCGTGGTTTTAATTGCGTATTTGCGTATACGATATTTAAAGTGTTTTTTGGGGGGTTTAGGGGGGAAGGTACCTAGGTTAGGTTACATATTTAATATATACTATGCTTTGCCCCCCCCCCCTAATGTGCAAATATATAGCCCAAATTTGCTTCTAAACTATTATATATTCATCCTATTTTATTTCATTAGCATTAACCAAACTAGCACTATATAAAAGAGTCCGTTTAGTACAACAGTACCGAACTTTTTTAAAAAGACTATTATTTACTGTCCTCATTAAGAGACAAGAAAAACAGTAGTGTCACGTTGAGCCTTTTCTCCCCACTGAAGACAGATGAGCTTGGATTGCGCCAACGGTGTGCTTTCTAATTCCGTAGTTTGGTGGGCGGAACTTCGAAAACTTTCCTGTGGAATGAAAATATAGCATATTCAACTAGTGGTCAGGCGAATCAATTAAAAAGATAAATAGTTTTTGTGTTCATTCATTTGGACAAATTTTTAATCAGATTTGTTTTTGTGTTGAAGCATAAAGGTAAAGGCCTGTAATGGGTTAGCTCGAATTTATTCAACGGGAGAATGGATGTGAAAGATCTCTATAATGATCGAACGTGTGACTTTCTTGTATTTGGTTTATTGATAAATCTATGAAAACTTCACTAGGTCATATACAAAATAGATCATGCGTGTCACAATTTGCCACACATAGAAATATTGACAGCAGTGAATTATATAAGCTACAAAATACGGCGGTCATTAAAGAACCACATGGAAATCCTAGTCACAGACAATAAAAAAATGATACAAACTACAAAGCTTAGAAAATGAATAGAGACTTCACAATTTCAACTGCTGTATTAATAAAAACAATGCAATAGATAATAAATGAAGATGATCGACTTGGGTATAATAATAAAAAAAAAAACATTGCACCAAATTGTAAGTTTCAAAATGAGGGGTGCTTAAGACCCATGCTATGTCGTGTAAACAAGTCCTCAGTTTGAATTAGATGGGGTTGAGTTTCATTTAGTTGGAGTTTTATGGGTTTGACTTCGATGCGCTGTACATAGTCAACGCCCGTGCTTTGTCAGTTGGTGTCGTCGACCAAAAAAAAATACCCCCTTTCATTTTCGTTTTAGGTTCAAAATGCAGTTGTCCTGCTACTCATTGGGTTGATTGTAAGTTTTACAGATGTGCATAAACTTTTCTTAAAACTGTCCGTAATGAAACATTGTGACAAATATTGAAATGAAAACAACCATTCTTAACTAAGATATTGAGAAAAGTGATTATTCAATGAATTAGGGAGTTTGTGCACTGTTATGCCTGTAAAAGGATCAGCTTTTGGCAGAAAAATAACTTTGTGCCAAAAAATCTCTCTGCCACTATACATTCTTGGATAAGATTTGGAAACCAGAAAAGGTGAATGGATGTATTTTTTTCAATTCATAGATTTTTCTAGCGGTACAATTAGCTGGGCGAACTTACAACACGTGTCTGAAAGTTTAAAATGTTATGAGTGCCGTTCTTCTTTGAGGTTTTGTTTTTCTTTGGTAGCTGAGGTTCATCATTGTGAGCTGTAACAGGAACTGATATCATTGTATTAGACCTTAGTTTCAGTAGACTAGCCATTAACATAGCACAATGTGACGATTACACCTCTCAAAACGACTGGAGCCACAACTATGGGGGGTAGTAAATTAGTAAATTAGAAGTGCGCAAATCATGAATTCTGTGTAACACTTGGTTATCTTTTGAGCTGAGGTGCATCCTTGATTTTGGGAGGATGTTTCACTAGAATTTTGATCATTTTATGTCTCGAAGCATTCATAAACTAAAACTACCTTTTTAGTTCTTTCCGTTTATGCTTGACAGATTCGCAGGCAATAATTTTGAGGAATTTTTCTCAATATACTTAGAAATGTAAAAAAAACTGCAAAATATCCAAGCCACCTATACAAG
>JAQQPU010007356.1:0-16855 GCA_029168905.1 Artemia sp. Kazakhstan ARC1039 | reverse complement strand
AAACTGCAAAACATCCAAGCCACCTATACAAGCCCCCTCAAAGTTAAGTCAAGTCGTTTGAACTCTGGAACTGCCACTGCGTTTGAGCGAGCGGGCCTCATTAAATTTTATAACGTTCATTATATACTTAGAAATGTAAAAAAACTGCAAAACATCCGAGCCACCTATACAAGCCCCTTCAAAGTTAAGTCAAGTCGTTTGAACTATCGACTGCCACTGCGTTTGAGCGAGCGGGCCTCATTAAAATTTATAATGTTCATTATGTACTTAGAAATGTAAAAAACTGCAAAACATCCAAGCCACCTATACAAGCCCCCTCAAACTTAAGTCAAGTCGTTTGAACTCTGGAACTGCCACTGCGCTTGAGCGAACGGACCTCATTAAATTTTATAACATTCATTATATACTTAGAAATGTAAAAAAAACTGCAAAACATCCAAGCCACCTATAACAAGCCCCCTCAAAGTTCAAACTAAATTTCAGCTTTTCCAAGTTTTCGCAATGAAACCTTTTAATTTTCCTTTAGAATTATTTCTAATGGGATGTTCTCAAGTCTTGAACGTTCAAAAAAAAAAAAAATCTAACAAAAGCTTAACTAGGCTGAAAAATTGCAAATATCGTGAAAAATCATTATACGTAACATAAAATGGACAAATAATTAATTCATAAATCGCTAGAAGTGGTAACCCTGGATGTAAGCCGACATGAAGCACGATGTTGCGAGCACGAGTCACAGTGTAGTAACATCTGCTGAAATATGCCAAGATCTTTGAAGAATCTGTGTTCTTCGTCAATTTTACGTCATGATTGTACTTTAGAAGTGGAAAATCAAAATGGCCAAAAAATCGGTTTAAAAAGCCTGTGTCATCACTATATCGTTCCTAAGTCCTCTCTACTAATACTGTGTCTTGTAGGCAGTCTTTTTCCAGATTCCTTCCGCACATAGGAAACTGTTATTCTAAGCTTCCATCTTTTTTTAATTTAAAAAAAACTACGCCTTAAATCTTAACTCTGATTGGTCAATCATTACCAAGTCACTAATTTAGGCTCTGGAAAATTTACTGGTGTCACGAGTAATTTTGTGTCTATCCACAACCCTGAATTTGATATGGCTACAGCATAGGCTTGTCTTTTAGAAAATTGACAGTTCCTGCCATCTAATATGAAACTTGCGATGGATATTTCGCCATCTAATAACTTAATATAATCTACGCATAAACATCTTAGGTATGAATTACCTATCCAGAAGCAAAATTGAAAAATTCGGATGTTAAAAATATATTAAGAAATATATGGTTCTTAAATATATTAAGAAACAAAGCTCTTTATTGGCTTCCAACTATTTGTGTTTATAAGGAAATCCTATAAAAGGATTAAGGTTAGTTTTCTATGTGAAATACGTCATTTTTGGACAAGACTACAACTATAACTTGCAACAGAAGAACAAGACAAGATACTTATATGATTGGATTCGTTACTTTCAGATCTATCCATCGCCGAATCAGAATTACGATATAACTTTGTGTTGCTTAGAGAATGTTTTAAAATCCATTAAAAATAAGAACATTTTCCTTTTTTTTTGGAAGAATTTCGTCCATTTTCCATGTATAATTCGATCTAAAAAAAATGTTAAGCGAATTCAAAAGGTCATTCGGTAGATAAGTATCAGTGTATCTCATCTTTCGAATCACAGCGAAACTGCCACCTTGTGATGAAACATTGTAACAGTAGGGCTGTTGAAACATAACGATGCGAAAAATTTGTACAGTTTAGCACCCCTTGTTAAAATTTGTACCCAAACTTTAGCACCCTAAAATCACTCGACACATTTTTATTTTCGATTCTAAAGACTTATTTAAGACGAAATTACTTATTTCGTACCAGGTACAGACGCAAGAGAGTGGAGGGTTGAGTAGGACTTGCGCCTCCGAAATATCAACTTTTGCGATTTTCCTGTTTTTCCTGGCTGAAGGGCCACGAAATGGAGATCAGCACCGCCGGTTTGGACCTTAAGGGTCTAGTGCCGTCATACTTTTTTTACTTTACATTATATCTCACAGATCTTTATAATTTCTTTTTGTTTACTCAATCGCCCATTTTTTACATTTTTTTTCCAAGTTTTCCCTATACTTTTCCAATTGTTTCAATTGTTTCTTATAGAGTTAATTTGTTCGGCATCTTTATAACTCAAATATTGAACATCCCATGCTAATATTATCTACTTTCATATTCAACCATCTGTATATTGCATATTATGCATGCTGTCAATTCTCAGATAAAAATGTCTTGACCTTGGAAATAATTTATGAATCTTTTCACGTAAGATCTATGCCACTTAGATGACAGATTTCACATTATTTGCTTTCCTTTTTTGGTCCCCTTGAAAGCCTTTCTGTCAGAAACTAAACGAACTTCGGTAAGTTAAAAGGGGAAAGACGTTGTTTTATTGCAAAGTATAAAGAGCATAGTTGAAAATCAAACCGAACGAAATTGCCTAGTGATAAAAAGAGAGCGCTGTTCCAAAAATAACGCCTCATTGTAGGACTGTTTTATAAGTTATTATTTTATTTTACTGGCAATAGTTATATACTATCGAAAAAATTTACTAAGGATTTGACTAAGGAGTGTCTAAGGATAGTCTTAGGTGCTTGTTTGACTGCCCACATATCAAACAATAAGCTGCACGAAATGTGTGGCTTGATCCCAATTTCCAGAGCTGTAATAAAAAGAAGGTTCAGATTGCTTGGCCACATTTTAGGGAAGAAGGATAACAAATTACTAAAGATTATGCCTTTTGGTTTCATTTGGGTCCAAACGGACTGTAGGTAGTCCTCAAATGGGGTGGGAATGGGCCATAAATAAGGACTTAAAGGAAATTACAACTTGATAGGAATGGGTGATGAGTGAAGCTTTGAATAGATTAGGGTGAAGAAGGAGTGCGCGCAGCTGTTTCTACCTCAGGCGGTTTTGTGTTGGTTCGAGTTATTAGTAGTACTATTAATAATATTCTTCGAAAGAAAGGTCTTGTGACAGGCAAGTTTTTGTCACAATCTTGGAAGACCATGGCTACAAATAATTCCACAAGTTCTTCAAGAGCTCCGAAAAGCTGTTTCATGATATAATGAAAAAGAAAGGCTTAAATGAAAAAATACATGGCATAATAAAAATCGTGATTGGAAGAAACAGCAAAATTATAGGTATATAGAAAATAGTTTCTTGTCAGCCCTGGGGTTAAAAATTAGAATATGGATATATAAACTTTTACTCGTATTGGCAATAAAAAATTATTTTCTAATTAGGGCAGTCAATATAATTCGAATTCCAAGTTTCTTGTCCGATTTTCTAGAGAAAAAGTTGAAAGGGTCAAATACAGGTATTATTCAGCTGAAAATATTAATTGTATTGGCCAATCAGTAGGAATATTATTTTATTTTTGGGAACGGTAAGGGCTAAAGCCAGAAATATACTCAGGTGGGGTTAAAACTAAAATAAATGATAGGTCCCTTAAGTTTGGAAAACCTGTTCAATATTTGAAAAGGAATATTATACATTTAGGGGAAGGGAGGCCCTTTCCCAATCTACGTTTCTGTTTATCAATACAGTCTTAGAGGTAGCATTTCAATGTCAAGTAATTTTCTTTATTGTTTTAAAGCTAAACCTCAGGAAGGGAGGGGGGAGGGAAATTCTGCTCATTGCGAAAATGATCTTCATGCTAATATATAAGTAGTTTAGAAAAAGAAAAACACGAAGAAAAAACTGTCAAGCCGAAATACCCTTATCATTTACAAAGACATTGTACTATATTTACTCTCTTTTGTCTCATATTCCATTGTCAATATGTCGTATTTTCTTCCGCTGTCAGTCGTAATGTGAAAGCTTCTTAATCTTGCGATAGATATCAAATCCAATCCCATAGCTTTCTGTAGGACCCTGATGACTTTTTTGACAGGTATTTTCCCCCTATATTTTTCCAGGAGCTTATCACATGGTTTTTCAGGCAGGAGAAAGGCATTTACTGTTATCCTTTATTTATTCATTTCTGATGAAAGTTCTTACTGATTCAGTTTAAATAGGTTGAGTAACTGTTTATTTGATAAAAAGTACTGGCAAATTCCTGATTTCTATAGTAGTTTGTATTTTACGCTGCCAATGAATGTACTTTTTTCCCTTATTTTTGTGGACTTTCCCCTTGAAAAATCCTGATAAATCTTAACCCTTATTGATGGGATTTGTGTATTAAAAGGTATTCCAAAATTTATTTTGAATAGTTTACATTCTTTGTTTGATTTTCTTACATCACTTCCATCAAGTCTCCATTTCACAATTTCGCATGAAAAGTACGATGTTATCGTGTATTTTGATCAGCACCATCTACTTTTATATTTCTTTCTAAATCTTCTGCCCGAATCTTTAAAAACGAGCCCCTTCTAAAGACTCAGCACATAATTATGCAATGTTATGTGCAATACCTTGGTTTCTCTTATGGACTACAGTAAGGAGGTACTGCTTTTTTTTTAGTTACTCCAAATAAACTCTGATGGATTATTTAGTTCTCACGAAGATGCAATCTGGAGGGAAGTCATCCGGCGTTGTCACGCTGGATTTGCTTCAACAAAAGTATCTTTTTGCTTCCATCTCCCTCCCATTCATCTCTTGCTGAACTTGATGAAGAGCTCTAGTTCAACTCCCCCTTGAGACGAGAGTAGAACTGAATGGAGAAATCCACCTTTTTATTAAAGAGGATAATAGACGAGCATGAGTCGTGAAATTCCAATCCTCGTGAACAATTTCACAGCAACAACAGCAACTACGTGAGCTGTTGAGCGCCCAGTATGATTAAGTGCATAAAACCAACAGTTGATAAAATTTAAAAAAGAATATTTCTTTTGCTGGTCCTAGATCCGACGTACAGATCGTCTGGTGTATTTATTTTTGGATGTTCTTCGATTATACGAAATATTGTCGGCTTATTTTAAAGGAGACTCTAGACGGTCAATCATTTTGATCAAAAGCTTACGTCAGTCGATTGACTCAAGCACGATTGGCCGTCTAGGAACCTGTTTGACGCTTGAGTCATGCGTTGATGGTGATTGATAGAAACTTTGAATGACTCAATCATTTTGATCAAAAGCAGTGTGTTAGATTAGCTTCGGTCGAGATTGAAGGGTCGATTGAAGATTAATTGAAGCACACGTCAATGGATTGACATAAACTTTTGATCAAAATGATTGACCGTCTAGAGACTCCTTTAGAATAGACAGTCATATTAGCTTAAAAGAAAAGGATGTGATAAGATAACAGTGCTTTGTAGTTCTTTGTTATCAATCTTTGTTTTTAGAAAACCCTCTTTTAATTGGAACCGAAATAATTTCACTTAAGTTAATTTGAGTAAAGCTGAGTAAAATTGAAAGTGAATCATGTGGTTTAACCCATAAATTTCTAGAAACTAAAGCAAATGGACTTTGTTGTTTTAAAACTTCAGCTTTATAAACAGGTATTAAACAACCTCTCACCAATATTGGGTTTTCTTAGACCTGGAATGATACATGGGGGCTTAAAGAAAGTCGACGAAGGTTCTTCGTTTTTCTGCTTTTTTTCTTTTAAGGAGGCTGCAAGACACAAAAAAACAAATTTGGAGGGTTACCATTAGTGATTCACCAGTATTAAATTGGAATAAACAAGTAAAAATAATTTCTGCGTCTGCCACTTCAGGGTAATTACCCGCTGAAGGTACCAGGTTCTAACCCATTATAGGTATCATGTTTTAAAACAAGGGGGAAGAGGGATAAACTATTATTAACTATTAAATTCTTCACTATAACTAATGCTAACCTTTTTTTATGTAACTATTTTGCTTTTGGACTAAGAGAACGTCATAAGACTGGTAGGAGCGAATCTCCAGTATTTTTATTTGGGGGGGGGGGGGGCAAGAAGGGTCCATATCTGGATAGTCAAAGGGCATGGAATGTATAATATTGTCTCCCCCCCATTGGGGGGGGGGGGCAAATACCCCCCTTGTCACCCCCAAACGACGCCCCTGAAGACTGGTCTACTCTCTTGAGTCCTCATCGCCGTTTTGCGTTTAGATTCTTATAAATCAGGTTTTTCATAATATATATTCGTTATTAATATCTTTGTGTGTGGCCATGCAGGCTTTGATAAAAAATCTATGCATAAACATCACTAATCTAAGAGTAGATGTGCTATAAGATAGACATATAGGTACCCCATTATACATACACACATACTAGTGTAAGAGTAGCTGAGCCATAAGATGAGCGTAACTAAGGTGACAATTTGTCACTAAATTACTCGTAATGTCATGCTCATGCTTACCTATAGATAGAAAATTACAAAGGTGACTTTGAATGTGAGGAAAACACATCGTTGGAAGTATGCTTAACTCGCTTTAGGACGACAAATATCAGTAGACATAGTAGACTGGCCTGATGTCTTTAGTAAAGAAAAAAGAAAAAACAATCGAATAAAAACACCCCCTTTCTGGATCATTCAGTCGGGAAAAGTCAAAGCTGAGGGTACATTCTAGGAATACTGTAAAAATTTTCCTGACCAGAATTCCCCCATATCCTGATCTGGAAAAGGAATAGAAATTTCCCTGTTTTTGTTTCTAGGTACGGTCCGTATTCCCGTCATTTGACAGAATAATTAGATTAATTACCCAATTAATCTTTGGACATCACCTTCTGTAATAGACATATTAGACAAGAAACCTAAAGGGACCATAATTATGGCCCTGTCTTGTTGAGCTTCCAAGGTAATATGTGAATTCAAGGAATCCCCTTGTTAAATAATTGGTCTCTTAATTGATGTATTAGACTCTTTACTGTACAATTAAAGTGGCTAAGCGTGTTTAGTATATAGGCTCAGGCTTAAACGAAAAAATTAAATAAAACGGGATATGATTGAAGGTTTTCCGTAATATTTTTAGAATATTTGAAAAGAATTTGTTTATGGTAAACAATTACAAAATTAATTTAGGCATCTTGCCAAATTGTTTAGTCTGAGCCACTACAATTAGGCCGTCTTGGCTAAGTGGACGTGCGCTGGGGTGAGAATTCTTTGTCCAATGGGCACGGGTTCGATCCCTGGCATGGCCAGTTATTTGGGTTTGGGACGCAGGTCAGTGGTATGACTCTGTAGGCTTAGCCAGAGTCGACCCAGCTCTAAATGGGTACCTGGAGAAATCTGAGGAAGGTAAGCAGGAAGGGTGTGCGAAAGCAGAGGATGGCTAGCCCCCAGCCCCCATTGTACTTCCTGGCTGAAGGGCCACGAAACGGAGATCAGCACCTTCGGTTTGACCTTAAAGGTCTAGGGCAGTCATACTTACTTTACTTACTTACTGCTACAATTAGGGTCCTATTTCGGAGGTTATCTGTCTTTGTTTAGATTTTGAAAGCGGCCCAAGGTGTATACTTATATTTGAATTAACCCCAATAAAAACTAGTATTTTTCCTCGCCTTTAGAAAAAACTCTATCAAAGATTTCTCTATTGTTTCTTGAAATAAAACTGATGGCCATGACCCCTCTCCCCATCGATATCACTGTCTAGGGCAACATTTTCAAACATGTTTTTATTCCATCCCACAGCATGAAACAATAAAACGGCTATTATATACATAAGTCAAAGACAGACATTATATACAATTTCTATTATTTGCTGTAAAAAAAAATCATATAAATGTCTTATGATTTACTTATATCTTGAGGATCGATTTTGTTTATTTTATGATCTACTAAACTAATGGGGCTAAAAGTTTAAAAACTCCTGATCTAGGAAGTATGACTTTGGAGAACAATCCTTATGACTAGGTCTTAGATAAAGCATATCACTAAAGTTAAACACAGTAGCGTAGAAAAATTTTTAATACCATTGGTACTCTCTGTAGTTTTGATTAACAAGTTTTTGGCTAATAAAGTTTTTTTGCTCAGGTTTTTGGCTGAACCGGTATTCTATGTTTTTGCTGTCCCAAGATCCTCAACCAATACACTGATTCACCAACACACAAGATATTCCGTTAGTTGAATTTTATTAGTGTTTTCTATGTCGGCTCAAGCTAGGTATATGCATATCTGTATACTATAATCTATGATGACCAGCTTTTCCTCAAATGGCAGTTGGGGTAGTGTTCTGTTCAGGATAGTTCAAAGTAGCTCTTGGGGTAGTTCAGGTGCTGGCTTGGGCTTGTTTCTTATGCCGAGGCATCATCTCACTGTGAGGCCTCAGGATTCACAGTTTCAACTGAACTTTGAAAAATTAGACTGTAAGGGTGACAAAGTGAGGTTATTATACAAGATAAGATATTAGTTATTTCAAAAGGTTTCGATGTGGCAGTCACGTCTATACTCTACAAGTATTTGCAATATATTCCTTCTGAGGCCATTTAAAAAGCATGGTTCCTGCGAGATTAGAAGTGACTGCAGTGACTTGTCCTAACTTCACTCGAATTGATTGCTATCACTAGGAAATTTTTGGGCTCGATTTTTTTTTTATCGTTCTGCATAGATCTGCCATTCAGAATAAATGTGTTTGAAATGCATTTTAAAGGAATCAAAATTTATAGAAAATTGAATAGTGAGAAAAATTTATGTAGATTATTACCAAGGGGTTCACGGGTTCAATTCCCACTGTGAAGGGCTCTAGTATTAATTCTTTTAATCATAGATTCTGCCTCTCTTGAGTTTCAGCCTGGTCAAACCCTATTACAATAAGTTTATTTGATATTTAGCTAGCTTGAGGAGCTACTAACTCTTATAGTCACATATAAATAAGTGACGGCCATCTATAAGCTGCTTTAAGAGGAGGCCCAACCATTTCGCACTGTAAAAAGGTAATCACCAGGGATGGCAGCCTATCACCGTTATTGCTGGCGATAAGAATCTTGTTGAAAAATAATTTTTTTTTTAGAGGCATCAAGTCCAGTAGATGACACACTGTACTTATAATTCTATGTCCTTCGGGATGCAGGTTCAAATCCTGGTGTTGCTTAAAAATCCCAAGTCCTGTCTTGGGGTGGGGGTCAGTGATGTGACTCTGCAATCTCAGTTGCCTGGGATATGGAGGCAATGATCCTTTGAGGCCTCAGCCTCGATCCAGTTGGGTCCCCACCACAGAGTAATTAATCTTTTTTTAAGTAAAAAAGCATCGTAAGAGATCAGTATTCTTCACTTTTTTTGGTAACCTTTTGTTTCAGAGTTTTGTGAATTTGAGAAAAAAAACAAGGAGATGGCAACTAAATTACCTTACATGGGATAACATAATAGAATACTGAGATGAGCTTCATTACCTGAAGACTATAGAAAGTTTTTTGAACAATCTATCATCATTAATTCAGAAAATGGTTTAGCATTATATGGAGTCCACGATGACTACGATTGGATGTTTTCCATGAGCAGAGAGATTTTGTAAAAATCTATCATCATTAGAGCTATTTACGGGAACTCCTACCGAAATTAAAACAGTTTTGTGGTAAATGAGAAAATCGATAAATTGAATTGGAAATAGCTCAGTGATAAATGAATGAAAAACTATGGTTTGTTAGTTACGAGCAGAAAGTTTTCTCAACAGAAGTGCAGGTAGATTATTCTTCGCCTGGAGGCAATATCGATTTTTAACCCCCCCCCTTAGCAATGTAATTGGGCCTCCCAAATTTAGACCCTTTTAGACTCCTCCCCAAATTTAGACCTTTGCCTATTAGGTCCATGTCCCTCTGAAATCTCAAAATTGTTTGCGATTTTCCTTATAGTTTCTTACATTTTCCACCTATTCACTATTTTTTTGTTTTTATTGAATTTGTCCCTCCTCCTAGGATATTGCCCCTTAAAATAGATTCCTGTGCATGTGCCCAAGGCTGCCAACCGTCGAGAAAAGAAATCACTTGATATTAGTGATTAGTTGGTCGATTTTGTGATTTTCTTCAATAATTTAGTGATAAGGGACTGATTTAGTCGTACCTGTGCATCAATGTGGCTCTTGCCCCTGTCATGAAAAATTCAAACTATTAAGAGGGTCGAAGTCAATTAACATTAATTTTCCCTCGAGAAAGTCTAGATGGGAGCGTTTAGATCTGAAAAATCCCTTAAGCGAAGTTCAAGTCGCAAATTGTCGCATCCATAGCGACGGTAGAATAAATCAATTCGTAGATAAAACACAAAAAACTTCAACGGCATCTGCTTTTTCAAACTTTACAGGTAGTGTACGGCCGGAAATGTGCATGAATTTTCCTGAATCGGGCATATGCCCAAAAGGATGGCGGCTGGCCCACTCCTCACCAGCACCTCACAGTTTTAAAAAAGCTTAGACTGCATGCCTATCCTGGATAAAATTTAAGTTTAAATTTTGCCTTGGCACACTTAGTACGTTACAATGGCATACATGGAGACATTAATGGGCCAGATGTTTTTAAGCTTGGTTCAGAATATCCTTTATGAAGATGGAATAAGCTAAATAAAATTCCTGTGTCATCAAGGCCTTACCCAGGATTTTGGCTCAGGGGGGGGGGGGGGGTTCAGGTAGGGATTTTACAAAAAACACTTAAAAAACGCATCAATTTTTTTAAATGAATTTTTTTTTACCTTTTTAGGAGTCGGACAATTTTTTTTTGGTGTGGGGGGGGGGTCCAAACCCCTAAAGCCCCCTGGATATGGCCTTATGTGTCATAGAGAAAAATTCGATAGAAAAGGGGTTTCTAAGCATTAAAACAAGCAGGTGGAACTAAATCTAGAAAGCGACTAGGTCAATCAACTACTAATGTTAAAAATTGTTTGCTTATTATAGACACTGAATGCTAAGATGACTCATAAAAATACACTCTTATATACATTTACTTTACTTATTGTGACCACAAGATCTCAGTTCGACGAAGATTTCAGGCCAAGGTTATCTTGAGGGGGGGGGGCGCTCCCCCCATCCCGCTAGATCCGCCACTGTTCACATGATGAAGTTTAGTGAAGAAAAATTCTTTTGCTATAAATAAAAAGAAGGGGAAAAAAATACATTTTTAAATCATATAAATAAGCTAGAAGAACGAACTGAATAAATAATTTCTATTTTGAGAGCTTTTTGTGGAATATATTTTGATTCTTGACGGAGGAAATTATGACTTTTCCCTTAGAAGCAAAATTGCCTTTTTTGCCAGACTAACAATACCACAAATATATCACTGGCAATTCCAGACAACACATCAAGGCCGTATCCAGGGGGGGGGGGTTAACCCCTCTCTAAGTGTTTGTCTGACATAAAAACGTAACAAGAATGGAGATAAACATTTTTGCGCGTTTTGAGGTTTTTGTTTGCGTAACCCCCCCCCCCCTAAAAAAAATCCTAGATACGGCCATACAGACCATGGTTGTTCTGCTTCTAATTTTTTTTTTCTGAAGCTAAAATACTCTGAATTGAGATCCCTGCATATACTGTCAAGAGAGAAAACTTCCCTGATATAATAAAATTACGTCAGGAACTTGGTGCCTTTATTGCTGGCAAAGACAAGGGGGTCTAGCGTGCCCCGGGCTCTTTTATATAAAGATGCCAAATCGTCTACTAGACAAACAAGATATTCCAGAAATAGAAGCTAATTAGCTTTTTCATATTGATTTGTTGTACTCTAGATATTTACCTATGGTGGGATATTTCATTTGCCAGAGTAGGTCTATTTCTCCGGACTCAGAATCCTATTTAAAGTAAGCTACGTCCCTGACTTTCGGTCGAAGCCACTTCCTTTCTAAAAATGGCATATGCCACATCATTGCAAGTCAGTATTTCTACAGTTTTCATTTCGGTTTGTTAGATGTAAAATAATTCTTAAAAAAAGTACAGCTTCCTTTGCATTAATGATGTTGCCTTCGATGTCAAAACATATTCCTCTACTCATCAAATAAGCAGAACAGACCCTTTGTTACTCAAATTAGCAGACATAAAATTAAGGAAACTTCAACCGCCGTAGCTGCAAATCTACGCGTCTACACACATCTCTACCTATATAAACGGGAAGTGTCCATAATTTTAAACCAATCACTGATATTTAGCTCTGAAAACAATCATGTGACTCTGTACAACAGGTACTTGAAGTCAAGCAAGTATTATTTATTACATGAATTGCATATAGTCCAAGTAGGTTTCATTAGAAGGTGGCGACGAGGAATCGAATTGAAACTATCAAGAAATTTTTTTGTTGGGGGGGGGGGGAAGACTTATACTTTCTTTTTTTACTCCCAAACAATCACCAATTTTGGGCTCTCAAAATAATGGTGTGATAACAAGTGTTTTGTAAGGTTCAACATGAAAAATAAAGCTTACTTCGATCCGTTCTTGAAAATTACGTATTTCAACAGGCGAGAAAATTTGAAAAGTTCCTTTTTGTAACTTTCAAGTTCTTGAAACCAGGGTTACCACTGAATCATATCCTAAGATTCATTTGAAAAAAAGTTCCAGGTTTTGAAAGAATTTCTCAAGATACTAAGTAGTAATGATAACATATATGTAGTTACCATACTTTTTTCAGGCATGGTTTAACACTTATACTTTTCCAATTATTTCAAGCTATTGGCCAAGATCTTGGGGAGAACCACAAGGAGTGACAGCCATACTTGCGACGTTCGACCGGCCCATTTCTTTTTTCCCTTCTCAAAATTTCATTCAATTTTCATGTGCAATCCAAATATTTTAAAGGGGGTTTCTATGAGAATCTTCTGAGCCATTACAGAGCTCTCATGAAGGGAGCATTAAGGCTCCTTTTTAGCCTTAAGACTCTTTATGTTTTTAATTGTCCTGCAATGTCAAGGGGTGACGTAAGGAACTCGGCTACCCGGACAAGGCTTCCTCGAAAGCACGGAGGTATAAACATAAGCAGTAAGGGACCAACCATTAAAATGATGATTCAAATATATTTTATTTAATAATTTTGAAAAATTGTTTTAGAAATACAACATCAATTAAAAAAAGGACCCAAAAAAAATTCTACAAAAGAAAAAAATCAAAAGATGGGACACATTTTATCCTCAACACCTTTGAGTGTCAATTAATTCAAATAGGTAATTTTTGGATTTTGCTAAAGGCTAAATCACAATGTGATTATAATAATATCGAGATTTAGCTAGTGCTAATTTGAGCCATTGAAATTTTTCATATAATTTTTCAGTCTATCATTTAAAGAAAAAATCTGTTTGGCTCCAGTTAGCGCTTGCTAAATCTCTATATTGGTAAAATATCATTGTGAGTAGGCTCTAAGTGGAAATGCTTTTTATTGTACTATATATTATCATAAGCCTTTCATGCAAGTCAAGGCCATATCCAGTGGGTGGGTACCGGTTTTTAAGCCCCCCCCCCGAAATAAAAAAAATAGCAAAAATGTATATAAATACATTTTTGGTGCGTTCTGTAATGATTTTTCTGTCCCCCCCCCCCCAAAAAAAAAAACTCCGAAAAAATTCTGGATACGCCCTTGCTTGGAGTCGATCTTTTTGTAAAAATCTATGCAAGACACGAGTTCTATTTTCTATAACACCAAATTTCCTTTTAGAGCTGGCCATTAAAAGCCCTATGAAGGACGCTTTGGGAACCAAATCCAATTTTCCCTGACTGGAAAGATATATACAGCTATTTTCTTAAGGCTAGTGAGAAATAACGAAGCAAACTTGAGACTGAAAATAATGGCTTTTGTTGAGCTAACTCTCTTTTTTCAAGAGCATAAGGGTGGTAGAAAACGTTTGCCGGATTATGTTTAGGAAATAAGCCTATAAATTTTTAGTGAGGGGAAGCAAAAAAAGTAAATCCTACAATGATTTAATTGTGATTAAAACCATTATTAGGATTTATAGATGGTGAGTGAGGGCTCATTCAGCCTAGCATCATAATGTTCTTTTATTAGTAGTGAAGGGCTAGAAAAGCAACTTTTTACCCTTGGCCATATGCCCCAAAGACTTTTCATTAGGAATTTGCTGATCATTCCTTTACCACTAAAATAAAATGTATCACTAATAATAAAATATTGATTTCAGATTTGATATACTTCGTAGTGGAGCACCTCACAACTCACAAGCAACTAAACATATATTTTATTGGAAATTTAGGAAGGAAGGTGGGTGAAAACTACACCCTGGGCCATTGAATGGGAGGCAATATCTGTAAACCATACCCCAGCTCGTTGGCTAAACGTCCTATGCATTTCTTGCTTGGGATATATTTCTCATTTCTTTGTCTCTAGAAGATTATATTAGTAATCACGATTTATTCATTTCAGATTGCACTTCGTGGTGGAGCACCTCAGGACTGGGGATTAGTTGAATTTTCAAATCATACACAGGCTGAAAGTACTATGAGGCAGATGAACAATGTCATTTTACATGGAGCGAAAATCAGGGTATCCTTTTATATCCCTGGAGTTCGAGCAATTAATATTTACATGAGACTGCTGAACGAAACAGTAAGTCAAGAACCTAACAAATTGCCATTTTTAAGAAATAAAACTTGCAAATAGGTTCATAAGATAATTTATTAAAATTGCATGTCTTGAGGCTAAGCCATAAAATTTTTTTTTTTTTTTACTTCCTCATTTGTAAGTCTCAGCTATTAGTCTACGAGTGACCCGTGCAAAAATATCTTTTAAAAACTGAGGGAAATTAAAACAAACCTGCTACTAGAACCAAAGAAAAAAAAATACAAATGGGTGCGCATATTTATGCGTATTCGGAGGCTAAGGTATGGTATATTCGGAGGCTAGGTTAATAGCAGATAATTTCTTGACTTGGTCATTTGTGCGTCTCAGCTCTTTGTATTGTGTGAGTGATAAGGCCATACCCAGAATTTTTTTTCGGGGGGGGGGGGGGGTTCACACAAAATTTTTTTCGGGGGGGGGCACACAAAAAAAAAACTAAAAAAAATGCATACAAAATTTGTTTATATCCATTTTTGTTACGTTTTTACGAGTCAAAAACATTTCGGGAGGGGTTTAAACCCCCTGGTGTGTCATGCGTGCGCCACCAGGTAATTATAGACTACTTAATTAGTAAATGATAGCTATAATTTCGATAAAGTAAACTAGGTAAACGCACTAATGACAAAATTACGGAAGTAATTAAAATTCTGAGCTAAACTCTGTGGAGTCTAAAATTCTGAGTTTTGATTTCATAAAGAGGAAAAGCTGTCATAAATGATAATAATATATAATCTAGCGTAATTAGAATATGCCTAATAAGCCAGGTTTTATCTATAAAATTACACAAAATTTAATCCTAAAACAATAATGCTAATATTAGTAAAGATTAAGGAAAGATTACCCAAAACGTTCTGACAATACAAATTCTAGAGATTAAATATAACGACCTGGACGTCTTTTTTCCTTTTTATCGCGATCACTTCAGGGCCATCTCAACAAATGAGATATAATCCTATTCATTTTAGCTATTCCGTCAGGAAGCCTTATATCTGCTCTTAAAAAAATTGGCTGAGAATTTTGCTAGAAACTCATCAGAGGAAAGACAATTACACGTGGTGACGAATCTTTGGATAAGGCTTTTTAAGGAATTTTGGCCAACTTCTGTGTTGGAAAGGGAATCCTAATGATAGTTGCTATGACACGTAACTCTCGGTGGTTTATTTCTTGGAGGAATCCTTTGTAGTTAGAATATTGGAGCAAGACGTTGCTGCCAAATCAGACTGTCCCTGGAGCAATGACCTTAGCTTGCAAATTGCAATGAGTGACCGTCCTTACAACCGAGTGGTTGCTTATAACTTTTATTTCTAATATTGATTAAATCAAGAGATATTGTTGTTTTCGTGCTTATTGTTGGCTCAGATATCAATATCGCAAGATAAGAAAGTAAGACAGACTATTACGCATATTATAAAAAAACAGCCGAAACTTCCGTTTCAAAAGCGTTGGCAGTTTCTTTGATTTGTTCTTTGGTTTCAAACAGTTCGTGATAACGAACTGTAAGTAAGGAGCGACCCGGCTCAATGGTAACCAAAACTCTAAAAAACGGAATTTTGATACCAATAGATGCATCAAAAGAATCAGATTTTAATTCTGATTTCAATTATATAAGTTTCATCAAGTTTAATTTTACCTATCAAAAGTTACGCGCCTGAGAAAATTTGGCTGATTTTCGAAAAAAGGGGAAAGACCCCCTAAAAGTTATAAAACCTTAATGAAAATCACACCATCATATTCAGCGTATCAGAGAACCCTACTGTAGAGGTTTCAAGCTCCTATCTACAAAAATGTGGAATTTTCCAATTTTTGCCAGAAGAAAGATCACGGGTGCGTGTTTATTTATTTTTTTCCCAGGGGTGATCGTATCGACCCAGTGGTCCTAGAATATCGTGGGAGGGCTCATTGGAATGTAAATTAAAAGTCCTAGTGCCCTCTTTAAGTTGGCAAAAAAAATGAGGGCAACTAGGCCCCCTCCCACGCTGATTGTTTTCCCAAAGTCACCTGATCAAAATTTTGAGATAGCCATTTTGTTCAGCATGTTCGAAAATATTATAAGTATGTCTTTTAGGATGACTTAATCCTCCGACGTTCCCGGAAGGAGGGCTGAAAGTTATGAACTTTACTCAATGTTAACATATAGTATTGGTTATTGGGAAGTATACAGTACAGACGTTTTCAGGGGAGATTTTTCCTGGTAGTGGGGGGGGGGGCCCGAAATCTTACGATTTTTTTTTCATTTTCCCATAATTTTCTGATTTTTCTCACAGAATTATGGGTTTGAAGGATTTGACCCCCCCCCCCCCGAAACAAATTCCTGCATACGTGCCTGGGGTCGGGGGTTATGTAGGAGGATCTTTCCATGAAGGAAGTTTTCATGGGGGAAGGGACATTGCTATGAAGGGGACGCC
>JAQQPU010007355.1:28637-39160 GCA_029168905.1 Artemia sp. Kazakhstan ARC1039 | reverse complement strand
TTAGGGGGTGCTTCCCCATTTTTTCGAAAATAAAGCAAATTTTCTGAGGCTTGTAACTTTCGATTTTAGCACTAAACTTTATTAAACTTATATTTTTGAAATCAGCATAAAAATCCTATGCTTTTTATGTATCTGTTAGTATTCCAATTCCGTTTTTAGAGTTTCGGTTGCTATTGGCCCGGGTCGCTTCTTACTTATGATACGTAACCACGAACTGTTTGATTCCCTTTGACTTCCCACCATAGATTTATAATGTGTCAATGCTGAACACCCCAGTCAAGCACGGTGTACGTTGGCCCGTTGGGCAAAATTTATCTCACGGTGTGCGTTGGGCCAAATTTGGCCCAAATTTGACAAAAATATGGCTTTTGGTAGACTATCATCCTCCATACAGAAACTTTACCAAAGCAACCCCCCCCCGGAAAAAAATACCTGTAATGTCCATCTCGTTATTACCAAGTAATTTTGTTTTGAAGCTTCCTCTGCATGGATTGTTTTTTTAGCATATAGATTGGCTTTTTCTTCGAGCCAAACAACAAGCCTTAATTGTTATTTAGAATAAGTTCCTAGCAAGATAATATTTCCCTACAAGACAGACAATACTAAGAGAAATTAATTATTTTTAAATTTTGAATGATTATTGCTCAACTTATCATTGGGATGCTTCTGTTCCCAATTGGGATATACAGTGTTATTATAAGAAATTCCCAGTGTTATTATAAGAAAAAAAAAGTAAGGATGCATGGACGGCCTTTCACACAGTCTCAATATGTTGTGTATATTTTTTGGACTTTTTCTTGAAGAATTCAACAGCTTTGATTCACGTAAATCGTGCGTGTTATTGTATTTTTTTGGGGGGGGGAGGGGATCATGAAAATCTAAAGCCTAAGGGCTTGAAGAAATAGGTTGGATTAAGCTGTGTGACAAACAAGAAAATGACAAACAATGAATAATCCAATTAAATAATCGAGAAATCAACGATAATATCAGCCAGTGGAGAGAAAATAAGCGAAAAGGACAAAAGCAGATATTTCGGCAAGGACATCCACCATGCATGGATGCATGATTTTCTACTGATTTCCTAATGTTAGAAGGTAAAGAAGGTAATAGTGTCCCCCCAAAAAAGAAGAAAAACTAACCTTTTGAATTAAACTCAAACAGAGAAAAATTTTTTCTTCAAACAGAGAGAAAATGTAGGGGGGGGGCAAGGATTTGAGGGTGTAAACGACCAGTTAGCCATAATAACATAGAAAATAGCTATGAAAAAGAGATAAGAAGGTATTTTTCAAAGTCTAGGGAGGCAACTGCCCCCGGCCCCATTAATTGGTGCCCCTGCATGGTCACTTTAGGATGTTAGGAATTTTATAAATTATTGGCAAATGGGATCTTAGAATACTTTAATAAGACTCCATTTAAGTCTCTCTGAAAACTTTGCCTGACTATTGCCTAATTGCAAACTTTGCCTAATTGACAAACTTTCGACCTTTGGGTTTTGCCAGGACTACTATTGAATTCACTGTAGTCAGCTACCGTAGCGCAGGATCCGGGCGCAATCTTATTATTCAATTTTAAATTCAATTGTTGTTATTTACAAACAAAAACATAAAAACTAAATTACTAATAACCATCCCCCCCCCCAAAAAGCGTTTGCGACGGGGCGGTTAGATGCATATTTTAAAACAAATAATAATAATTAATAAAACTAACGAAAAATTAAATTAAATAAAAATAATAAATTACGTAACCAAAATAAAACTATAACCAATCTCTCATCAACCATTTTACTATAATAATAATATAATAATAATAATAGGAACAATAATAATAATAAATCAATAAAACTGCGAACCTTTTTCTAATTAATATTCTTCAAAGTAGTTTCAAATATTCCGAGGTGATCAGCCACCCGAATGCTCTCTAGAGTTGAGTTCCATATAGGAGGCTCTGAAAATCTAGTAGGGAAACCAGCCCTGGTTCCACTTTTATGTGGTACAACAAAATTATTAGCATGACTAGTTTCATAACTGTGTAGTGACGTATTGTCACTAAAATAGCCACGAAAAACCTCAGAACTTACAGAGTTCCAACATTGGTATGCAAAAATTCCTAACTGCTGGTCACGCTACTATCCTACATTAAGCACTTGTTATTTGTTGAAGCAAGTTGAAGTGTCAGTAACACCTTCTACGTAGCCTCCAATAAGACGTGTCGCTTTATTCTGAAGGATTTGACCCGTTCGAAATTTTTATAAAACTGCTTATTTTCGAATGTAATTCTACCATCAATATCATGAGGCTTGCCTAATCTAGAATACAGCATAAATTAGTCTTGGCAACATTTACTGATAATAAACGCTAACTAGTAAAAACATAGAAACTTCTCAACATACTATTAACTTTCGACACAAGATTATCCGAACAACGACTTGAAAACGTAACCGCAGTGTCATCAGCGAGTGACGATAGACAACCATCCGGGAGATAAAACTTCATGCTATCTACATAAACCAGGTAGAGAAGTGGACCAAGGACTGACCCCTTTGGCACACCACAAGACACCCGATACAGCGAAGAAGAAACGTCATCAACCATTACTTTAATAAACCGTCCTCACAAACAGCTTTCAAACCCCTTTAAACTAACTCCTTTAATGCCTAAACATTCAAATCTTCGCAAAACATATTTTTCATGATCCATAATTGTGCGACGTGTAATTACGTAATATCCCATGGTTCCAAAGATAAAATGCTCAAGACCAATTGAATTTTAGGTGCCCTTATATTGAATTCAAACTTGAATTTGAAACAATTTTGAGAATGGCCCTAATAAATTGCATAATAAAGTTGCTAATCCAGCCTCCTTTTCCAAATGTTAGCTTTTCAGTACTTTACTCGTTTTGCATAAGTCGTTTTCCTTTTCTTGTCACATTCTCTTTTTATTGCCATTTCCCTGTTTTTCTTCAGCGAAAATTGGAATTATTCCTCAAAAGCAGCCGGAAATAGCTTGCTGAGCTAGGGAAAGCTTTTTTCCACCATTAGGGACAGCTTTTATGTAAGGGTATTATCCCTTGACTAGAGTCGACAGCTGCCGGAATCGTTTTAACAAAGCTTTCAAGGCTTTCTATTGTTAGGGTGGAATGAGAAAAGGCTCTCTGATATCTGGATTATATCTAAAACAATATTATTCTTCTGTATATCCAAGACTGGTAAAATGTTAATTTTCTCTGTAATTTTCTTGAAATGACTTTGATGCGACTTCCGCTTTCTGGTGAAGCAGTTTGGACAGAGTCGCCATCTTAAGAATGGGCATGTGGTGTCAATACCTTTTTAGAGAACCTTTTTTTTGGGGGCTAATTACTTATTCCTTTCAGATCCATTGTTCATTTTTCAAATTGATTTACTTCGGAAACTAAAAAAAAATTCATAGAACATTAATGATGTTGACGTATTACTTGTTTTGATTTATGATACTAATCGTCTGATGGAGGAGGATTTGCTAGATGTCTTTCAGATAAATTTTCTACGGATTGTTGTGGGTACCCGACTGACTGACTGCATCTCAAACAGTAAGCTGTAATAAAAATGTGGTTGAATTCCACTTTCTAAGGCCATAATGAGAGAAATATTAAGATTACTTAGACACGTTCTGTGGATGAAGGATGACAGACTGCATAAGATAGTCCTTGACCTTGTTGAGGGCCAAACAAAAAGACGGTCGTCCCCGAATGGGGTGGGAGGAGGTTGTAAGGAAAGATTTAAGGGAAGTGAGAACGTCTTGAGAGGGTGTGAAAAGGGAGGCTTTAAACAGATTGGCATGGAAGAGGAGCGCGCGTAGCTGTGTTGGCCTCAGGCCGCTTGGTGCTGCTGTGAGTTGTTAGTAGTAGTAGTAGCAGTCTGACGGTAAAAACCAATGTCAGCAGAAGGGAGCTGCTGGGCTTAGAATTTCGATGAACTTTTTAAACATATTTTCGCTTATATAAATTTCGCTTATGTAAATATAAGCGAAAACTGTGTCCAATTCAAAACGACTAATCCTAGGACCCGCCACTCCTTTTGTCCCAAAAATTTAAGCTCATTTTTCTTTCCTCAATTATTGATAAGAGAGTGAAAGATTTTAAATTTTCCGCCAGTAAACTAAATCATGATTAGTCCTCTTTATTTTTATGATTTTTATGATTGGGTTATGATTTTTTATGTTTTTTTTATTTATGTCTTTATTATCTTGTGATTATGATATAATAGTAATAATCTATTTATAACCCACTTTTATACAAAACAAGCGGAGTAAAGTACACTAAAAAGGAAAAAAAATGAAGCAAATACACAGAAACAAAGATAACTTAAACCTTAATCACTGACAAAAACACACGGATAATATTATGGTTTGGGCCTAGGGACACAAAGGTATTTCTTGTCAAGTTATTACTAAGCAGTTCAAACGATTGGATAATGTCGGTAGCACCATACTTCTCAATAATACGGGTATTGCGATATGAAATGGGTAGGTACAATAAAAATTTGCAATATCTAAAATAAGCAATACGGATCTGGCGCAGATCATTCTTATTCATTAAAAACAAGACAGAATGGTCACAATATGTGGAATACATGTTAGCTAAAGCTCGGCGTGAATATTTTCCACGGTTAGGTACAATTTTTGCATATCCGATCTTCAACTTTTCTTTAATATCTCTCAGAACTTGAAGTCGCAAAATAGTGAGTGTAGAACAAATACTAATTCCTAGCCACCATAAACTCGTAAAATTGCGAATTACTGAGGATCCACAGGACAAATTATGAGCTGATGATTTGGGATTGAAAACTAAATATTCGCATTTCTCAACATTCAAAAACAGACCAACATCCCGAAACTTCATAGAAATACGTTGCACCGATAATGCCAAAATAGACTTGGTTCGGCTTAAAACTAGCAGGTCGTCCGCATACGCAATATAAGACACATCAGATAAATTATAAGAATACGAAGGCTTGATTCCTAATACCACATTTTGAATGCAAGTATTAAATAGATAAGGTGATAGCACCCACCCTGTCGTACTCCAGATTGAACTGGTATATTACCGCAATGAGTCTTTCGCAGTTCGTTCAATAGTATATGGGAGCAGAACATATTCAAAAACCTTACTAATATTGCAAGCAACAGTGATGGGCCTATATGAACTGCAATCAAAAGTGTCTCTTTTGCGTTCAAGAATCGAAGTTACCGTTTCGCAAAGGAAGGAATCAGGCACCATTGACAAAGATTAACAGAACTGAAAAAGTAACTGGAGCTGAGCGACTAGTGCCCGACAATCACAACGTAAATGGTGATCGCTCATCCCATCAAGATCACTTGATTGAGACTTGTGCTTAAGCATACTATTAACAATACTTTTTGTTGATACGGGAATAACATGACGTTGCAAAACTTTATTTGGCAAAAATTTAGAAATTAAGCACTGAAAATGATAATGAACACTATACTCAATCTTACAAAAAATATTTTTATAATGCCCAAGCCAAGACGAATCTGGGATAACATCACTGGTCCCTAATGAATCAAATTTAGACGTATTAATGACTTCTTTCTATTGTACTGCACTTCTTGGGAACTCAGCACCATTATATCGAACCAAACGAAGATACCGTTTAAACTCCGCTTTTGTCTTACTCTTTATATCAAACACTTGGCCTCGCAAGGACCGCCCACACGCAATCCAGATGCGAAGCCAAAGTTTAGCACGATTTTTGACGGCTTTAAGACCCGGGTCTTCTTTCCAAATTGGACTTCGATTTTTGAGTTTACCCGGACAAGGGGAAGAGCCACATTATCAGCTTGTTTCATGCACTTAACTAAGTGAAGGTAATAAACATTCAGTTGCACTCTGGCTTGTGGCGAAAAAACACTCGTGCATAGTAGACTAAAAGGGGTCTTGACGCAGGACAACGGAGCTGTTAGGGTAGAAATATATAAAGGCCAATTGGCTTTGCTCCACTCTCGTTTCATGCACCATTTTTTATTAGCAGCACAAAGATGATTAGATGGATCAGCGGTTAATGTCACAGTAAGGGAAAGGGGAAGGTGGTTGAAATCACGTTCGGCTTCGTCAACATTACCGACAGAACAGGGAACATCGGCAGAGCAAATACAATGATCAATAGTGGTCACAGTACCGCTATTATGAATATAACTGTAATTGAGAGCTTTGGGTACTATGCGGTAAGCAATGGGCAACGAATCTAAAACTAAGGTGGCACGAATAGAAGAGCTTTGAATATCACAATTGAAGTCACCTATCATTAGCCAACGATACCCTTGCTTTTCAGTATTGCATAAAAGAGTTTTAAGGGATGAGCAGGCATTAGAAAACTTAGTAAGTGAAGCTAGACGTTTCTGATCGCAGGGAAGATATATATTTATAAATACAAGGTGACCAAGTCGTATTTCCATAATATTATCAGAGGAATGAAATAAGACAGGTGACAAAGGAGTAGCTAACCATTTGATAACACATGCAAGGCCCCCGGAAAGTCGGCCTTTTGTTTTTCGGGCATTGGTGGTAAAGACAACATGGTGGCTACTTCTTCGTAGAGAGTTAACAGAGATGGCGGGAAGTAAATGTTCTTGCAAGAACAAAATGTCAAAATCATTCATTTTTTGTTTTAATGAGCCATCTTTATCTTTCGTGTCATTGATATTAAAAGAGCAGATTGAGACGGACAATTCCGCAGTCATTTCCGAATCACGCGTTTGATCAGGACATCACGCAGAATACGACATTTTAGGCTATGCGATGCATGATTACCCTCACAATTAGTGCATTTTGGATCAAAAGCACAGGATTAATCACGGGATGATACATGAGAGCCGGCCCAGCGGCTGCATTTTGTTGGCTTATCGCATTTGGTTTTCATGTTGTTGGGAGATTGACAATTATGACAGCAACGGGACGGCCGCAGAAATTCAAAAACACGGAATGATTCATAACCCACCTTGAGCCCGAGTCGTAGGCTATTACTCTGGGCTACAGCATCAGCAAAGGTAATTTTCACGGCCATTGATTTTCCCAAACGTTCAGCGTCAATGACGCCTTCACATTTCTTAAAAATTATCGCCTCATAATTAGGGGGCACCCCCTTAACATTGCCATGAAATTTCTTTTCTGGTATCATGACGTCAAAGCTATTCAATACGGCTGGAACAGCATCGCTGAAAATCTTTGCTGCAGATTGACTAATCTGAACAAGCAGCTTATCGCCAGAAGGTTTTATGCTGTGAATAGCTTCACGGCCAGGGATTTTATTAATAGCATGAGCCCGTTTTGAAGGGTCGTCAAGTTTAGTAGGCACTTTTGAAATGATAACGGTGGCAGTGCTTTCAATATGAGGACTAGCATAAGGAATGGGAAGTGACGGAAAATTTAAATCATAAGCTGTTATCTTTTCTTTGATGAAGTTAAGGGTACTATCCAGAGCACAAATTTTGGAAGCAAGTTTATGATAAGCAACAGCAGGAATTACAGGCACTTCAGTGGGTGAAATAATTACGTACGTTGGCACTGTTAGCTCCTCATTTTCGCACTTCCGAACCATATCAATCATATCTTTCACATGACGAGCGGAGGCATTATCACCTTGTCTCCTTGGTACTGTTTTGCTACTAGGGAATATTTCTGCACATAAATCAACTTTAGCATCTTTGAGAATATTTTCAGGAAAAAACTCCACTGCATGACTAATAATAACTTCATCATCAATACCCGGTCGAATGTTTGATTGGATAAAATTAAGAATAGCTGAATACGAAAACATTATCATTTTGCTTAGCTCATCCTCAAAGAGTCTTCGTCCAAAACATAGTCGAAATTAATCCATTATCCAGGTAAAAACAAAAGTCCATCCAGATTTCATATGCAATCATTAAAAACAGCTTTAAAGTCCATATATGTCTGATGTATGATTTTTCTATATATGTGATTTGTGATTATGTCTCAGATTATTATGATTGTAAAAATTACTTATTTTTGTTCAGGGTATAAGTTTTCTTCTCTTTTTCTTTTTTTCCCTTATGTACTCTGTCATTTAGGCGATTGCGCCCTTTTTTGTTTTGACAGATTATTAATAAATCAAATTGAATTGAATTGAGCATTACACATCTTTTTATATTGCCAACATTTTTTGGCGAGGGTATCAAAGTTATTTCCAGGATTGCGTTCTGAAACCAAAAGGTCTTTGGGTTTTTAATTTTTGGGTTTTTAATGAATCGACACACAACCTTGTGTTTGGATTGATGATACAATTAAAATGACATGAAAGTATAGAAAAACAGCTATTATATTTCAATAATAGAATTTTGTTCCATTGTTGGATCGAAAAAGTCTACTTTTTTATTTTATTTTTTTATTTTGTTTTAATTGTAAACGGATTGGCAGTATGTTCTAAGAAAATTATTTACATTTTGCCTACGAAATTAATGATGATTGCTGGAGGGGAGTAAATAGAAAAGAAGAGATCTTGTGTTCTCTTAGATACCACCGATCAACTGAGTAGGGACGAAACAAAATGCGATCCAATTTAAAACCACGGAAAATACAAATAGTTTGTGTGAATTTGAAAGGCCAAGACCAGATCGTTTATCGCATTTTACAGAATTATGGAACATTTTACTGTCTTGAAATCTGATTTGTCTTGATTTTTTTTTAAAACTTTAAAATCTAGTGTTACTCATCCATCTGCAGGAGAATTAGGATGGCAAATTATTTTGACCATGACCAATGGTGATGATTCTAAAATCTAGTTTTAGATATCCATCTGGAGGAAAATTAGGACGGTAATTGATTGTGACCATGCCCAATTATGACAATTCTAAAATCTAGTGTTACTCATCCATCTTCAGGAAAATTAGGATGGTAAATGATTGTGACCATGCTCAATGGTGACGATTCTAAAATCTAGTTTTAGATATTCATATGGAGGAAAATTAGGATGGTAAATGATTGTGACCATGACTAATTGTGACAATTCTAAAATCTAGTGTTACTCATCCATCTTCAGGAAAATTTGGATGGTAAATGATTGTGACCATGATCAATGGTGACGATTCTAAAATCTAGTTTTAGATATTCATTTGGAGGAAAATTAGGATGGTAAATGATTGTGACCATGACCAATTGTGACAATTCTAAAATCTAGTGTTACTCATCCATCTGCAGGAAAATTCTGATGGTAAATGATTGCGACCGTGATGAATGGTGACGATTCTAAAATCTAGTTTTAGATATCCATCTGGAGGAAAATTAGGATGGTCAATGATTGTGATCATAACCAATTTTGACAATGGTAAAATCTAGTGTTACTTATCCATCTGCAGGAAAATTCTGATGGTAAATGATTGCGACCATGACCAATTGTGACAATTCTATAATCTAGTGTTACTCATCCATCCGCAGGAAAATTAGGATGGTAAATGATTGTGACCATGTCGATGGTGACGATTCTAAAATCTGGTTTTGGATATCCATCTGGAGGAAAATTAGGATGGTAAATGATTGTGACCATGACCAATTATGACAATTCTAAAATCTAGTGCTACTCATCCACCTGCAGGAAAATTAGGATGGTAAATGATTGTGACCATGACCAATAATGATGATTCTAAAATCTAGTGTTACTAATTCATCTGCAGGAAAATTAGGATGGTAAATGATTGTGACAATGACCAATGGTGATGATTCTAAAATACTGTTTTAGGCATCTATCTGGAGGTAAATTCGGATGGCAAACAATTGTGACAGTATCCGATTATGAAATCATGGGAATACTCCCAGTTAGATTTATATTATTTGTTTCTTTTAGAGTATGGACGTTTGTCAGTTCAAAAACATTTTTCTTTTATGTATTATTAGTACAAAAATTTGGTTCAAAAAGAAAACAGTTTTTCAAAGAGAAGCAAAAAGCTACATTAAACTGAAGATGAGCAGAAATGAAGTCATTCAATAATCAAACAGTTCGTGGTAACGAACTGTAAGGAGCGACCCGGCTCAATCGTAACCGAAACTCTAGAAAACGGTATTTTGATACAAATAGATACACCAAAAGAATCAGATTTTAATGCTGATTTCAAATATATAAGTTTCATTAAGTTTAGTTTTATTCATCAAAAGTTACGCGCCTGAGAAAATTTGGCTGATTTTCGAAAAAAGGGGGAAAGACCCTCTAAAAGCTATAGAACCTTAATGAAAATCCCACCACCATATTCCGCGTATCAGAGAACCCTACTGTAGAGGTTTCAAGTTCCTATCTACAAAAATGTGGAATTTTGCATTTTTTGCCAGAAGAAAGATTACGGGTGCGTGTTTATTTGTTTTTTTGTTGTTTTTTTTCCAGGGGTGATCATATCGACCCATTGGTCCTAGAACATCGTGGGAGGGCTCATTGGAATGGAAATTAAAAGTTCTAGTGCCCTTTTTAAGTGACCAAAAAAAATGGAGGGCAACTAGGCCCCCTCCCACGCTCATTTTTTCCC
>JAQQPU010007355.1:7324-28237 GCA_029168905.1 Artemia sp. Kazakhstan ARC1039 | reverse complement strand
TTCATAAGAGCTATTTATTCTAATTAACGGCCTTTGTTATTAAGCGGTCATTTTTAAAGAATTGGAACAAAATTCGAACTTTCGCTTAAAGAGCAAGGTATTGACTAGGGGGCGAACCCCCTAATATACGAGCCCCCTAAAAAATATATAAATATAGAAGTTCGTTACGTAAGTTAATTCGTAAGTTACGTATATTTTTTACTAATAAAAACGTTCGTAAATAAAATTAAAAGTTTCGAGAAAGCCATTTAACCAAATAAAAGTAAATTAATATGAACGGTGAGCCAAGATCAAAACCTGCATTTATTCGGAAACGTTCAAAAATTAAATAAAAAAAAACAAGTTTTTTTAACTGAAAGTAAGGAGCGACATTAAAACTTAAAACGAACAGAAATTATTCCATATATGAAAGGGGCTGTCCCCTCCTCAACTCCTCGCTCTTTACGCTAAAGTTTGATTTTTTCACAACTCTATTTTTTTTAAACAATGAAAAACTTTAGCGTAAAGAGCGAAGCGTTGAGGAGGGGACAGCCCCTTTCATAACGGAATAATTTCTGTTCGTGTTAATTTTAATGTCGCTCCTTACTTTCAGTTAAGAAAAACTTGTTTTTTTTATTTAATTCAAACTAAGAACGAACTGAAGTCTTTATCATAGGCAGCATAATAGCACTGCCAAAGTAAAGAATGATGTGGGTACAATGTATTTTGTTTTTGTTCATCAAGGCATTTCGTATAGAAAAAGTTGTTGTAGAAATTTTGGGAGGAGCTCATTCGTTTAGAAATTGAAAGTTCTCTTCCCTTTTTAAAGGGTAGAAAGAGACTGGAGGGCAACTAGCCCTCTTCCACGCCGATCAGTTCCCCAAACATATTCAATCAAAACTTTGAAATATCCATTTTATTCAGTGTAGTTGAAAGGTCCAGTAACTATCCGTCTGGCAATGTCAACCCCTCTCCCTCCACAGCCCTCGGGGAAAGGGTTGTAAGTTATGCAATGCGTCTGTTGTTTACACATAGTATTTTCTTATTCAGTAAGGTGGGCGTATTTGAGCTTTACTGTCTAAAAAACGAAGGGCATTCAAGTGAACCTTTCAGAGAATGTTGAGGGGAGTGTTGGAACTAAATCAAACACGTTATGTGCATACGGGCTGTCAGAAGGTCCTAACTCAGGACTGGCTGAGTGTATTAATTTGGAATTTCCAGGAAATGATCAGAGGGACAATCAATTGGGCAAATAGGCAATATTTGCACACTACTACTACTACTACTACTACTACTACCACTGTCGCCACTATTACTACTATTATTCCAGCTAGTACTTCTGTTGCTACTACTATTAACTCTAAGAGTGCTAAGAAGAAACTTTAAGGAAGTGTTGAGGGGGAAGTTGAGCTAGATTAAAGCATACTAAGAAACTACAGGCTGAAGGAATATTTAGGCGGATATTAAACTAAAACAAAACGACCTATGAGCATGTAGATTGTCAAAAAATGTAGCAGCAATATCTCAGGAACGGCTTACATTATTAAGTTGGAACTTTCTGCGTATGTTGTGACTTACCAAAAAGCACTATGTGTACACTACTAGTACTACCATTACAATTGTTGTCACTAATGAGACTAAGAGTATTAAAATGAAACTTTCAGGGAACGTTTAAGGGATGATTCAATTAAAAAAAAAACTATGTACATGTTGGTTTTCAAAGGACATAGGAGCAATTACATAGGCCGCGCAGCGCTATCTTAGAAACTTTGAAAGGAGCTCATTCGATTGGAAATTTAAAGTGCTTGTACCCTTTTTAAGATAAAAAATTGATTAGTGGGTAATCAACCCCCCCCCCCTCCTAAGCCAATTAATTCTCCAAAGACATCCAAATGGTCATTCTGTTCAGCATAGTCGAAAGGTCCAGTAACTACATCTCTGGGGATGTCGGGGATGTCAACCCCCCCCCCCCCCGGCCCCCGGGGAAAGGGCTGTAGGTTATGTAATTTGTCCATTATTTATACATAGTGTTTGTATTTGGGAAACAGGGCATGTTTCACCTACGGTGTTAAAAAAGGACAAGTGCATTCAAGTGAAGCTTTCAGAGAATGTTGAGGAGAGTGTTGAACTAAATCAAAACATCTTATTTTCATACAGGTTGTCAAAAAGGGGTACTATCTAGTAGCACTATGTGCATAGTGCTTCTCCTACTACTACTACTGCTGCTGGTTCTGCTACTATTACTATTATTGCTACGACTACCACTAGAAAGGTTAATTTCTTGAATTTGTTGAAAGTTTCAATTTGATCCCCTTAGCTATTCCTGAGATATTGCAGATACGCCCTTTGGACAACCTGGATGGGCATGGTGTTTTGGGTTCAATTCAGATCACCGTCGATAATTCTTGAAAGGTCCAACCAAATACACCATAGCTTTTCCTGAGATAATTCTCGGAATTTCTCTTGTTGAAATTGTAAACTGGAACATTTGTCATGTGTTACAACGTTCAATCTTGACGTTTAATAACGTTTTATAACGATGGTTTGGAAATGAAAGAGCTTAAAGTAGGATTATCCTAAATATTAGGAGACTTTTGATCCTCATTCCCCACTATTTACGCTTTTTGATCTTTTCCCTCTCGATTGCTTGTAACAGGGGTGGGTGGGCAAGGCCGTAAAAGGATTTTTTCTAGGCGGGAGTTTAAAAAAACTTCGAACACCCCCACCCTGGATACGGTCTTTTGGGTGGGGGATAGAATTTATCTAGATTTTAAAATTTTGATTGCAACTTTAAATATGTATGTGCGAAATGTTTGTGACCATTTTTTTTTCTTGGCAGCTTCGCATAAATCTTAGTAAAAACCAAGCGAAAAAAAAACCACCCCTATGCCAAAGGGGATTCCCCATCATCCCGTCTTCCGGTGTCGTCACTGTTTACACACCTTTCCAGGAAAGATGGAATTGTTGGTATAAAAATGCTCTTTTTTAGGCTTCAGTCACCCCTCATCCCTCCACTCTTTTAATGAAAAGATCCACTATCCCCCATCTCCAACATTGAATTCTGAACTATACAGTGCTGCATGTAATTGAAATCAGTCTCAAATCAGTCAAAGCAGTCCGACAAAAGTAAATAGCAACACTAATTGTTCATATTGTGTGGACTGTGTTTGTGTCCTGCGACAAACGCATCACCTCGCGCCAATATGCTTTCAGAAACTGGGAGGTCAAATGCATAGCACTTTGACAAGTTTTAACCGATTCGCAAACTAAACATTTTCGTTTGACATCATTCTGACCCTAGCTAACTAGGCCAGAAATTTTTGTTCTTGAACCCAACATGGCCGAAAATGATACTTTTGTGTTGACTTAATCTTTTTTTTCACTTGAAATGGGCAGCATGAGGTCAAGTTCTCGTTGGATTGAGCCTCATCTCGATAGTTTGTGTCTGTCCATTTGATATGATCCCTCCCCTATCTTCTGAAAAAAAGAGCAACCAATAGCACATCCGTGGGATATCTCTGGAAAAATGCGAAATTCTATATTTCTGAGATAGAGTCCTAAAACCTTGATTCGACTTTTCTTTCTCATGCTGAGTCTTACTGGCGATTTTTATCAATGTTTTACTGCTTTCTGTGTTGTGTATTCCCCATTTTTTTTTATGATCATGCCTATGTTTTTATGTTGAAAAGTCTAGTTGGGTAACATTAAAATTTAAAACACTTTACGGCATTTGGAACGACCTATCTCTTTTGACTAGAGCAGGGGTCTCCAAACTATGACCTGCAGACGAGATGCGGCCCGCGAGGCCCTCTCATATGACCCCAAGAAACCTTCTAATAGCCAGACAAAGGTGGCGCTATATCATTTTATTGACTTTTAAGTCAATGTAGTGATATAGCGCCTTCTAATGGAAGAGTTGGTTTCCCCACATAGCATGTATGGCACAGCTACTCGAGAGGATGTATTCATTGAATTAAAAAAAAAAAGTACTGATTATAACTTGTACTGGACTAACGTCAGTTGCTTGACTGTTGATGAAGGAAAGAACACGAGTGGCATAAAGCAAGGCTTAGTTGGACAAGTGAAGCAGATGTGTAATGACAAAAACACTCCATAACCAATGTTCCTGCACTGTACTAGTCACCAGCAAGCTTTGTATGCTAAACATATGAACATTTGGTGTGTACTAAATCCTGTGGTGAAGATGGTGAATTTAATAAGGTCACGTGAGCTCAACCATAGACAGTTCAGAGACATGTTGAAAGATACAAACACAAAATTGCAAGATTTACCATATTACACAGCTGTGAGATGGCTAAGTTATGAGAAAATTCTGATTAGAGCATTTGAATTAAGAAAAGAAATCCATGACTTTGTAGAAAGTAAAGGCAAGTCACATCATTTACTGTAGGATGAAGAGTAGGTATGGAAAAGCCTTTGCTGCAGACATTCCTGGTCATTTAAAGTTTCTGACTTGTATTCAAAAGGCAGAAGAGGTGAGGCTATTTCACCCCTTGTGAACAAGTTCAAAGAAGGACTTTTGGGTTTTTACAACCCCAACGACTGTCCTACAGTCAAACCTTTTGTATCACATATATAAACATTGGTTTACATTAGTAATCATCTGGTATCTGATAATCATCGTTTAGCCGAATTGGTCAGAGCTAAGGGTTCACGTGGGAGGAAGTACAAGATGGTATCTGATATATGTACAAGATGTACAAGATAGTACAAGATGGTATATGAAATATTCAATTTGATTTTGTTTATACTTTCCAAGACTGTTCAAGACACATATAGTTTTCAGTAAAGCATCAATGATGATGTAGGTTTTAGACTTTTGCAGTGAGAGAAGAAGGCGATACCCAAACTCTTGTTTGTAGTGATTTGTTCGTTTCAAGCTTGATTTGCATATTCAATTTAAGTTTCAGTGGTTTTAGGATTTATTTATTCATTTACATTAGTATCTATTGGAGGTTCTTTTGCATTAATTATTTATTTAATTTCTGTTCGTTTCGGGTTTCATTTATACTTCAATAGCAAAAAATATATTTTTTTTTGTTTTTAGCTTGGTTTGCATATTTAATTTAAGCATTAGTCGCTTTAAGATTCATTTATTCATTTACATTATTACTTGTTTTATTTTCTATGATTGTTTGTTTAATTTCTGTTCGTTTTAGGTTTCATTTGTTCTTTGCTATGATTGTTTATTTAATTTCTGTTAGTTTTGGGTTTAATTTATTCTTTAATAGTAACTTCTGGTCGTTTTGAGTTTGAATTTTAACAGCTATTTGTATCTGCTGATCTTAACTTGAAATTGGTCTTTACTTTTCTTTGAAAAACTTCTTTTTCGGCAAGTTTTTTTTTTTAATTGATCTCCCAAAGTGGTCAAATTGCTGAAAAGACAATTTCTTTGAGATTTTTTTTTAATGTTTTGCTAGTTGTTATGCTTGAACATTTTGTTTATTTTCGCTTGTTTTTCTTTCTGTTGGTCAAGGCTTTCGGACTGTAAGTTGAAATATTTTGATTTCTTAATTATTTAAAGTTTGTTTCTTTTTTTTAAACTGCTTTTTTAATATTATCCCCGTTTTCACTTTTTTCATTTGTTATATTCAGCTCAATAATGGATAGGAGATAACATTGAAAGTTTGCATGAGGTAGGCTAGTGTTTACACACCTTAGAATCCGTAGCTGACGCGAGCTTCAATATCATTAATATTGTCAGTACTTGCAAAACTCTTGCAGTTTTTCAAGTCTGGAGCAAAGTTTAAAGTCTTTATTTATCATTTGTTTGTTTATAAGACTAATTCTGTTTTGCCTTTTTTCTTTATTTAGTTAAGATGATGAAATTGCTCCTAAATAGATAAATCAGTGTTCTGTAAAATTGGATAAATGAGACCCAGCTGTTTTTGCTCAAGACAACAATATCGGTCTATAAGATTAGACCTAAAATTGTTTTTCGAGTCTGAGGGAATTGGAGCAATCATGAGACATTGGAGCATAAGATATGCTCCAATATTGCCTCTATGAGCTTTTACCTGATAAATTCTTGTTGTTGTCAGTTTTCTAAATAAATTATTGCTGTCATAAATGCAATGCAGTACATTACAAAGCTGACGAAAAATTAAGCAAGAAAAACGGGCTTTAATTTTATTAAAGCAGTGAATAGATAACAACAAAATAAACACTCAATTAAAAAACACTCCGAATATTTCGGCCCCACGTCCGGGAGCCTTTCTCAATGGAAAAAAAAGAGAGAAAAAAACTGTTCTTTAAAAAATAATATACATCGAAATACAACAAAACTAACATATAAAGAGAGAGAAAAAACAAAAGAAAAGAAATATAAATAAATAAGTAGTAATTAAACTCATATCTTAAATAACACTTCCATTCACTGACAAAAACGAATGTCTATAAGGGTACGTACTATTCGTCTCATAACAAATCAATGGAAATCTACCAAAAAATGAAGAATATATTTATACTTGAATGAAACAAAAACGGTCACCCAACCCCCGGCCCATAACACCTAATTAAATCTCACAAGTTCATCAACCAATTATATCAATCTTCAAAAATTATTTTGAACATGTTTTAAGATTATCTAGGGAATGATTAAACCAAAAATTTTTGCAATTGAAAAGGGAACAAGAAAAACAAATCTATCAATGTTTATAAAGTGTTTATTTTGTTCTTATTTATTCACTGCTTTAATAAAATTAAAACCGTTTTTTTTCTTAATTTTTCGTAAATGGAAAAGCAGTGTGGTCTAAGCAATTATTTACAAAGCTGACCGATGCCAACACAACAGCACGCACTCCTTCTCAGCCCATTTGTTTTTTCGCTCTTCAGTACCCTTCAAGTTTTCGGTTATTGCAGATTGGTAGTTCTGAGCTTGTCCTTCTTTAAATTCGCGATGGTTTTGTTGATGGGGGCAATTTTGTCCCAGCTTATAGCCTAAATGCCAGAATTTTGGTATCATATCATCTTTTGTCTCTTATATTTAGCATAACTGTCTTATTCCATCTAAGAATATAGCCCACTGGGATCGAACTGCATTTTTCGTATAGCTTGTTTTTGGTTGTTTAAGAAGAGTAGAAATTATCCTAAAAAAAATCCTCTGGTAAATGTAAAGGATATCTTACTCCACTTTTAAAGTACCTGCGTTTTAAAACCATGCTTGATAGATACCATAACGCTGGCTTCCAGTATTCTAGTCTTAGTTCTAAGACATACTCTTTCAAGATTTTTCTAGTCTAAAAAGGCATCCCGTGCCTTTACGATTTTATTATTTACATCTCCACTGTTTATACGCTTCTTACTTACACTGCTATTTAAAGGGGTGAAGCCACCCACTCGGTCATTTTTTTGGTTATCTAGCTCTCAAAACCCAACTCTTATAACTTTGAAGTTTCAACGTTGATAGAGAATTTTTGAAAAAGTTGAACTTTGAAAACTGACTAAGATAAGTTCTTGACAGAGTATTGCAAGTGCGGGATATGTTTTTGTTCGAAAATTGTCATCTCTCAAATTAAAAAATAATAAAGTATTAGTAATGTAAAGTGTTTTTTCTTTTATGGATCGATTTTAGTATTTTGGAAAAATTGATAGTGTGAAACGATGCCCTAGAAGCTTTTTGTTGACTTTGCGCCAAGGTTTTGTTCGGTAAATTGAAGTCTGTATACTCGATTTTGAAAAAGTATGTTTGAGTGGTTTTTTCTTCAACTTAAGTTGTAACTTCTTCAACTTCGTTTCATACAGTAAATGAAAATACATCAGGGGCTAAAAGGTGATTTTATATTATATTATATTAAAATATTGAAATAATATTTAAAAATTTATATTAAAATATAAAATAAATATATTAAAATAAATAAAAATGTTTCATGTCAGTGGTTTTTTATATTAAAATAAATAAAAATGTTTCATAACAATGACGTCATTTTTCATACATAATTGCAGTACTGCAATGACGTTGTCAAACTTATTTGGAAAAGCAATAAACTGGACTATCACATTAAACAAGACCCAAAAATGAAAAGTTACAAGTGTTATAAACGATAATTCGTTGGAAGAAAAAGAATTTTTTGTCCCACCACCTAACAATTAACAAACCTACAACCTAGACCGTCATGTAAAACTAGACCAATAAGGGCAGTTAAAGTAAAGGGCATTGGCAAATTGTCTCAAGTAATTAAAATCCAAAATGAAGAAGAAAGAAAAAAGGGGTTAAAAGATAAGCGACAGCGACGTCAAAACGTGCCAAAATTCAAAAACGATAGCTATTATAATTGGGTTTGAGATCTTGACGCGGATAAGGTCATCAATGCTTACCATGCCTTTGTTACAAAAATTAAGTTTCTGCGATATGTATTTCATTAAGGGCGCCGGCAGAAAATTTTCCGGAGGGGGGCAGACACCAAAACAGTAGTGGTGGTTGGGTGACAGTTTAGGTAGTTTACGACACCAAATTACGACTTTACCCTAGAAGAGGACGAATTTGCAATCAATTTAAAATCCTGAGAAACTAATTAATTTAAAAGTATCAATAACTATATTTTAGGCTTCCCAGTTGCAAAAGAAGTAATGCCACACGGTGGTAGTACTAGACTCAACCAAGTTGATTCGCTTTATCTGTAATGAAATTATGCTACATTTGGTGATCTGCTACTGCGTATCAGCTATAATGAGGGGTGTGAGTCATTGTTTGGGTGGGGGTAGGGTAGATTTCTTTAAAAATACATTTTAATGGACAAACTGCTTACTCTTCATGAGACTTCAGATAAATGTTGAGAGGAAGGGGGAGTAGGAATTAATTAAATTGTTTCTCTATACAGCTAATATATTACATTCTCATATCCATCTGCACAGAGGTGGAAAAGGCAAGGCAGGTCATCATCAGCCCAACCATGAAGTTTCTATGGGGTGGCAAATACTGCTAGGAACTTAGTATGCATCAATTTTGAATGATATTTTTCATTTATATGAAATACTTCAATGTATTTAAAAATATATATGTAATATATTTATTGATAAGAAAATCCTACTGTAGAGGTTGTGATGGCTTCAGTTATATAAAAGATCAAAAGTCTTACCGAATTCACATCCATACAAACAATAATCCTCCTTTTCATCCAGCCAAAATTCTTTAGTAATAATATTAACAAGGACTTTTCACCGAGATTACTATTCGTGGCTATTTTTTAAGAATATTCAAATTTCATCCAAGATTGGAATTGCAAACTTAAACAAAGAACGGTACTAATAAACGTAAAATTATTTATTTACATATTTTAATTATATCTTGGTTAGGCCTGGGTATGATTTGGACAACAATCAGAAATTAAATAAAAAAAAGAGCTTTTCAACTGAAAGCACGGAACAGATTTGAAAGCTATTTGAACAGATTATTCTTTTTACGAAGGAGGCTGTCTCCACCTTAGCTCTTTACCCTTTACTGTGAAGTTTAGCTTTTTTCCAAATTTTTAAAGAAAATTTATAACTGAGAAAAATATTTTTCGAAACACTAAAAAACCTTTTTTTTTTAATGAGCAAGGTGTCGAAAAGAGAGCAGTTTCCCTTATATACAGAGTAATTTATATTTGTTTTAAGTTTTAAACTTGCTCCTTACTTTAGTTGAAAAACATTTTCTATTTGTTAAATTACATTTCATGAAACTAAAGTTTTATGAATACAATACTTTTGGCAACGCAGAAAAAAACAATAAATATTTCAATGATCTCTGCTTGGATTTTGATGGGTAATCGAACAGTTCGTGATAATGAACTGTAACTTACTAACTGCGACCTGTCTCAATAGTAAGCAAAACTCTAAAAAACGGAATTTTGATACCAATAGAAATATCAAAAGAATTGGCTTAATATGCTGATTTCAAATATATTAGTTTCATTAAGTTTAATCTTACCCATAAAAAGCTAAGAGCCTGAGAAAATTTTTCTTATTTTCGAAAAAAGGGGGAAAGACGCTCTTGAAATCATATAATTTTAATGAAAATAACGCCATCAGATTCAGCGTATCAAAGAACCCCACTGTAGATTTTTCAAGCTCATATCTGCAAAAATGTGGAATTTTGTAATTTTTACCAGAGGGTAAATCACGGATGCGTGTTTATTTGTTTTTCTGTTCTTTTTCCCAGGGGTGATCGTATCGACCCAGTGGGCCTAGAAAGTCGGGATATGGCTCATTTTCGTGGAAATGAAAAGTTTTTGTGCCCTTTTTAAGTGACCAAAAAAATTGGAGGGCCACTAGGCCCCCTCCCACGTAACCCCTCCCACGTCACTTTTTCCCAAAATCGTCAGATCAAAATTTTAAGATAGTGTTTTTCTTCAGCATAGTTGAAAGGCCCAATAACTGTGTCTTTGGAGATGAAATGACCCCCTAGAGCCCCTGGGGAAAGGTATTAAAGTTATAAAAATCGCCCTTTGTTTTATTTGTTATTGGGAAGTATGCATACATTTTTCGGGTGGAGAGGGGAGGACGAATTTTCTTCTGGGAGAATTTTCAATGGAGAGGATAGTTTCCAAAGGGTGAAATTTTAAGAAAAAATTTTACGCTTGGTGAATTTGCCAGAATTCATATACAAAATTTCTTTAAGCGTCTTGCTTTCTCTTTACCGTTTTTATTTTACGCGAGGAGATGTTAAGGGTAATCGTCCGGGGTAAGTTTTTGCCAAGATTGAATTGTCAAGGGGTTATTTCTATGGGGAGGGGGATGTTTTCGTGGAGGTGGGGCCAGGTATCCTGGCGTTATTTAGACAACGATCAGAAATATAAAAAACAAGTTTTTTATAAAAAGCAGTTTTAAGTAGTTACAAAAAATACAGAAAAAATAGCCTACTTACAAAAACTAAAATACAAACTCCCTGCATTAATTTCTGTTGAGCAATGCCGAAGCATTGGACGGATATTTTTTTAACATTATCGACAGCTTTGAACTTGGTTATCAATCACCAAAATATTTAATGCCTTTAGACTCAGTGTTTATAAAAAGTAACGCATTATCGAAGTAGTTTGTTCAAAGTATAACATCAGAACTAAGATTAAGAAAATCAAGTAAAATTTTTTAAATCAATATTTTTAATTTAATTTTGAATGCCAAAAGCCATTATATTTGACACCTTTAGGCTTCCTAACTGTAAAAAATTAAATCTTTTTCAAAGTGAAAAATAGATAAACACAATTCCTCCTAGAAAAAAAAATGATTATAAAACACAAAAAACGTGTCCGTTCAGGGGGAAAATACAGAAATCCCCAGCATCCCGTTCAAGGGACCCTTATTAAGTTGTTTTTCTTGTGTTTTCTATAATTATACGAGCTTTCTTGTGTTCTAATAAATACACTAATTACTAATAAAGAAATGCATATTTAAGATCACCATAAAAAGCTGATTCTTTGACTGATTGTTATCAATAGTTAGGCTCTTATACTTTTGTTATTGGGGAAGGATCGTTATTTACTTACCATTTATTGCTATGAAGAATTTTTTTTTGCTCCCACCAAATCACATAGATTTTTTTTTTTTTTTTTTAGTTGGTTAGAGGTTACTCAGTCACAAATCAGAACTTATATCTTCCATATTATGGGTCAAAATCTATTGACAGGCAGCCAACAATGGGGTAACAAACATGTTTTCTATGGTTTTTCCCTATTTTGCTCTTTCCTTTGGTTTCCTTATAATTACTTTATAGTTACAAATTTGCAGGGGGGTCATGTCCCCCTGCCCCCCCTTGTCGGTGCCCATGTATTTCATAATGACAAAAGACAAACCGGGGCAAAAGTTGACCCTCAACACTTCATAAAAGTTCCGAGCAATGAAATATTTATAAATAACGACGTTAGAGTTTATTAGGTCGTTAGCCAAGAACCTGATACTGCATCAGCTTCTGTTAAAAAACAAAGGTTCGGCGTTATGTTTTTCATAACGACAAAAGACAACCAAGGCAAAACTTAAGGGTTCAATAACAAAAAAAATCGTAATTTTACAGTGGCACTAATTCTAATTAAAGGTCATTTTAAATGTCTAAGGGGTTGACTGATGAAAATGAAGCATGGATAAATGTGGCTAGAAAACTGGTGAAAATGAGAATAGCTACGGCTTGAAAAAATGGCATGGAACAAACGACAGTGAGAATCACATTGAATTATAAACGGAATTTTGAACAGCGATCTGGGGTTAGAAACTCAAAATTATTTGTTATCTGTAACGCATTAAGAAATTAAATGAGATGATGTATGAATCTAAACTGCTAAAGCAAAAAAAGGAAAGATTTTCCGAGGTAAATATGAACACAAATGGACAATGAAATCTACCGTCGGAAAACAAGAAACAGCGATGATTGGGCACGAAATCCATTTGTAGAAGCCTTTCGCCTGCGGAGTGCCGGGGCCCGGCGGCGAAGCCGGCTTCTTTAAGTAAGAATTTGTATTTCTTACAGGGTGGCTGTATCGAAACTGTGGTGATGTCATGGCATCAAGAAAAGGCTCAAATTGTATGCGGTTAGAAGACAAGCCACAATGAGAATCCATATATAGAAGCCTGCCGCGTGCTGAGAAGCCGCCGGCTTCTCGCCACTTTTTAATAATTAAATGAAAAAAAAAATTATTCAGCTGAAAATGAGGAGCAACATTAAAACTTAAAACGATCAAAGCTTATTCTGAATAATAATTCAGGAAGGGACAGGGGGCTGTCCCATCCTCGACTCTTGGTCGTTACGTTTCAGTTTTTAAGAACTTAAAAAAAAAGTTTTTTATTACAATTCAACGGCTCTTGTGTTTCAGCAGGTGTTCTTAAAGAATTTTCACCAAAAGTCCAACTTAAATGTAAAGAGCGAGAGTTGAGAAAGGGGCAGCCTCCCCTTTCTCAATTCTGGACAAATTTCCCCTGGACAGTTCTCCAGGAAAATTGTCCTTACTTTTATCTGATTTTTCAGCAGGTGTTCTTAAAGAATTTTGACCAAAAGTCCAACTTTAATGTAAAGAGCGAGAGTTGAAAAAGGGGCAGCCCCGCTTTCTCAATTCTGGACTACCTTTATCTGATCTTTTTTTTTATTTAATTCCTGATCGTATTTCAGCTCGTACCGGAAGATTCCATCCGCGGGATCCCCTCGACGCGAAAAAAAAAACACAATTCCCTCCCTGCTGAAGTTTCTTTCGGACAATTCCCTCGGAAAATTCTCTCCGCATGTAATATTGAGCTACCAAAGATAAAAGAAGAAAAATAAAAAAAAATTGTATGTGAATTCTGGAAAATTCCTCCCGTGGAGAATTTCTTTTGGAAATTCACATGGAAGCTTTCCTTTCCGCAGAAAATTCTCCCCTTGGAAAATACCCCCCCCCCCCTACACGCAGAAAATCTCCCCGGAGAAAGTTTCTGTATATTTCCCAATAACAAATACTATGTGTAAACAATTGGCAAATTGCATAACCTACAGCCCTTTCCCCAGGGACTGTGAGGATAATGTCGTCCCCAGAGGTATAGTTTTTGAATCTTCAAATGAATCTGAATCAAATGGATATCTTAAAATTTTGATCAGATATCTTTGGGTTAAAAAGGGCATAGGGGGGGGGCATTTTCTCTCCAATCTTTTGGTCACTTAAAAACGGTATTAGAAGTTTGGATTTCCGTTTGAATAAGCCTTCTCCCGATGTCCTACGACGATTGGTTTGATACGATCATCCCTGGGAAAATAAAACAAGTAAACACGCATCCGTCATCTTTCTTCTGGTAAAAAATACAAATTGTTTATTTTTTAAATAGTAGCTTGAAACCTCTATAGTAGGGGTCGGCGCCGTTTCTGTTTCTGTTTCTGTTTTTTTTCTACCGTTTTCTGTTCTGTTTTTTTTTTTTTTGGGAAAACGGAAAAAACAGAAAAAAGGTAGCCGTTTTTTAGTACCGTTCCTGTTTCTGTTTCGTTTTTTTTCTGGCCGTTTTTGCCGTTTCTGTTTTTTTTAAACCCGTTTTTATTCATTTTCCGTGTTTTGATTACGAATAGCACCATAGCGCAGCCTAGCGACTTTTACTGGATTAGCGATACTTGTCATCTATCGAAAAGCGCTGTCTTTACGTCTTCCGGATAAAAGATTTGCTATTGAAGAAAACATTCGCCATAGTAAAAATTAATCTAAAGCAGTCTACTTGGATTTACACCTTTGGTTAGTCTTGGTAAGTAGATGGTTACCTGGTTGGGTAAAGGTGCAGATTAGCTACCCCAGTAGCGTAGGGTGCAGAGTCCCTGTAAATAGAACCAGGATATACACTAAAAAGTGATTTGTTTACATCCAGCTTCTACTGGACCCTATCTGTGCAAATTTACACCCCAATTGACTGAATAATATACAGTAAGTAATAAGTTGTTTTTATCAGGGGTTGCTAAACTGCACCTTCACCCATATTAGTTCCCCCTGTAGTGTAGGGCACAGAGGCCCTACCAACAGAACCACGGGTGATACAGGGTGAGTTCCAACCATTTAATTTTCATTACCCTAGTAAGCCCTGTAGCACTAGCAGAAGCGGAACTACAGAAAATCTTTGATATCCAATGGTCAGATATAGGAGCTACTCAACGAATCTTGCTGATTTTGCCTCTGCTAGTGCTGCAGGGCTTACTAGGCTTACGAAAAGTAAAAGGTTGGAACCCAGCCACAGTAAGAGATTTGTTTTTATCCTGTTCCTACTGGACAGTATATGTGCAACTTTACAGCCCAATTGACTGAATAATATACAGAAAGAAATAAGTCGTTTTATCAGGAGGAACTAATCTGCACCTTTATCCCTGGTTTCTCACATCAACATAATTGAATTAGTTGATTGAAATTTATAATCAAGGGACTGTTAAACAAAGGAGTAGGCTGAAGATGTTGATGATCTACCCTTCAGCATGAGGGTATGAAATTTCCAAATGACATGTTGATTTTAGGCATGTTCACTTGGAGCACCCAGGAAGGAAATGTGAATAGCCTCGATATTCTTTACCCTGCAAATGTCATATACTTTAGTAAACATTTGGAGCAGCTTATTTCCAATGGTCTAATTAGTCAATCTATTATCTGCATTATAAAATCTTCTAGCTACATCAGAGAGTCCTGGGCCTACGCTTTACCATTTCCTGCTATTATTAATATTATACTTTTAATTCCCTTAATATACCATTTGAGGAGTATTCACAAATACAGAAAAAAGATACTTGCTTATGGAATAAAATTATGCTCTGTCCTACAGAGAAGTGTCTTTTTTCCTTGAATTGTTCTTCTTTCATACTCTTATTTGCAATCACAGGAGTAACTAGACCTGCACTGCTCCATGCACTTAGTAATGGTATGCTTTGCAGGTACCGATACACATGCTGTCATAAACGGCATCAAATCTGGCATCAAATATTTCATCAAGTTCTGACTCAGAACTTGGAGAGGGCCCTCCATCAAAGAAAGTCAAGTTCTGGGAGCAACATGGGACCAGGAATAAGGGAGCAGCTGTAATTACCTGCAATTACTGCAAAAAAGATGTGAAGTCAACAAAGGGGTCTGCAACATCGTTTAAAATCACCTTATGGCTAAACACAAAATTGCTGAACAACCTAAACCAAGTACTGTTCCAAAGAAGTCACATTCTACAGCCTTGTCTCAGCTCAGCATGCCGAACACCTCATGTGAAACTAACCCAACTCGATTTGAAGGCACTGGAAAGAAAAGGGGTATAAGAAATTTTTTGAAGTCAACAAAGCAGCAGTAGCTGAAGCTGAACAAGTTGTGTGGAAAAACGGTTTGCATTGACAAGCTTCCTATTTCAATATTTGAAAAACCAGGAGTAAAGGCTCTAATCTCTAAACTTACAGGAGGTCCTACTGGCCCATCAGCTCGTACTCTTGCAAGACATCTAGTTACAGCAAAGAAAAGGAAGGTCAAGCAGCTCAAAGCTGAACTCCAGAAAGTCCGGAAAGTGAATTTGACGCAAGACTGCTGGTCTTCAAGAACGGGGTCTGGCTTTCTAGGTATTACAGCTCATTATGTGATGAAAAGCACTGATGGCAAGCTAACTTTGGTGCATAGAATCCTTGAGTTTAAGAGACTAAAAGTTGCTCACACTAGCGCCAACATTCTTCGTGCAATCCGTAGTAGCCTCCAGAAGTTCAGAATTCTACGGAAAGTCTACTTTATAATTACTGATTCGGGAGCTAAGATAGTAAAGGCTCTCAGAGACGGTGAAATTATGCGAAGCTCATGCTTTGCACACAACCTGCATAATGTGGTGACTAATGCCCTTAAGCTGTGGGCATGCAGAAACCAGGCAGATTTAGTGAGTGTTCCCCACCTAAATGATTCAGGATCCAGTTCAGAATCTGATGACAACGTTGATACTGCTGAACAAGATGACTTTCCTGACGTGATTGTAGGAGATGATGACATTGAAGAAATTGGGTGTACTGACTGCAGTAATGATGATGATAGTAGCTCAGAATTAAATGATCCAGACCTTGACAGCGATTGTGAGAGCTCAATACCTAGACAAAGAGGCGTCTCTAGTGAAGTATTGACGCTGGGACCAGCACTGGTAAAAATAAGAAAGCTGGTTAGAATCCTGAAAGTATCTTCCAAATCCCACGATCTTTTTGAAGCTATCTGCAAGACATATAATCTTAGTCCATCCATCACAAAAGACATGAATGTTCGATGGAACAGCACACTTACCATGATAGAAATGTATTGTGCCCGAAAAGAGCCACTGCGCGACTTCTTCAACCAAAACCTACGTGACGCTAAGATTAGAGAGCTCGAACTTCACAGCAATGAGTGGTCCATCATGGAAGCTGTCATTGAGGTTCTTCGCCCGTTCAAACAGGCAACAGTGATAGCTAGTGGATACAATTATGTTTCGGCAAGCAAAGTCGTGCTGATGATTAAGGGATTACTGTTGTTTTGTCAGACTCCAGACACTAGTATTATGGCTGAGTCAATCAATGGGCTGAAGGAACTTCTAGTTGTTCAGCTCAGGAGATACTTTTCAGCCAGTCCTAAGTTTGATATGATGCTCTTCACAAGAGCTGGCTTTTTGGACTCTGCAATTTATAAAAAAAATGACACGTGTAAACAGAGTCAGCTCGTCAGTCCATCTCCTCGCTTCTCCAGCAATTCATCTCCGAGCATAGAAGCACAGAAGAACTCAATCCAATCCAATTGAACTCCAAATCTTTCCCTATTGACGTCACTCCTACTAAGGCAGGGACTAACCGAAAAGGGTCACCAGAGACTCTTGATCAAGAACACAGCTTGTGTTCTAAGTTTCTCGACACGACTCGGTTACGGATGAACTCTACGAGGCAAAATGCCAACAGTATGAGCATTGACCGCGTGGCAGCAAATATTATTAGGGCATATGAGGAGAGAGTTCCTGTGATTTTGAGCGAGAGACGAAGATCAGGACAAAATAATTCTGATCCACTAGAATTTTGGTCTGATTACTTTTACACTTAACCGGAGTTAAGTGAAATTGCATGTATTCATCTATCAGTCCCTGCAACTTCAGTACCCAGTGAGAGTGCATTTAGTATTACTGGGTACTTTACGCGAAAGCAGTGCTCATGAATGACTGCAAAGTCACTTGAACTCCGAATGTTTTTAAGTGATAAATTTTAATCTATGTGGTCTTTTCATATATTTGGTCTTTTTGTATATTTGGTCTTTTTTATTAATCTATATTAATAAATATTCACTTTACTCTCGTAAATCTAAAGAAACTGAAAAAAAAACAGAAATATCTGTTAAAACGGCCGTTTTTTAAGTAAAAACAGGTCGTTTCTGTTTTTCGGTAAAAAAACGGAAAAACAGAAACGGATTTCCGTTTTTTTTTCACCGTTTTCGTTTCTGTTCCGTTTTTTCATTGCCGTTTTTTACCGTTTCTGTTTTGGCCAAAAACAGAAACGGTGCCGACCCCTACTCTATAGTAGGGTTCTCTTATATGCTGAATCTCATGGTGTGATTTTTGCTCAGATCGCTTGATTGTTTGGGGGTATTTTCCCTTTTTTGAAAATAAGAGAAATTTTTCTCAGGCTTATAGCTTTTGAAAGGTAGCATCAGACTTAATGAATTTTATAAATTTTTTTACAGTTGTGTTTACTGTTGGGCGTAGTCGCTCCTTGTTTTTTTTTTTGTTTTTTTTTTTTTAATTTGTTTGCTATTGCGCCCAGTCGATCCTTACTTACAGTTCGTTACCACGAAGTGTTTGATAACTCATACCCCTGAAACTGAAGCCCTAGTTAGGTTAAGTAGACCCTCATGTTGGGAATTTTTTGTTAAGTTAATAAATCATAAGGAATAAGACGGTTCTTCATCTACAAGGACCAGGAAAGTTATCCAAAAGATAATAATTCATTTATAAAGATGGATTTATTTAACATGCGCTCCGCACCTGATGGAAACAACACAAAACTTCTAGTAACAGATTATATAGTCTGTAAAGTAGAAGTAGGGAAAAGTTTCGTTTTCCTAAGGGATTCGTAGGGAAAACTTTTACGGAGCATGTTGATTCAATTACTGTGCTTGGGAGAAAAGAATACCAAAAATCGATTCCCTGCGAGCTTGAAACACTATCTCGATCGAGCTCTCATAAAAGTAGGGAATTATCTAGGAAATGGATCGGGAGTCCCAGGGCGCGGGAAAAATGCCACCTTGAGAAAAGAGTTCCAATTTCTTGGGGAATTTTCAAAACGAAAATTATAAAGATTAATTTCCAAGGATGTATGGGATCTATTAATCAAGAAAAGGACTATGCAACCAAATGTGTCAAACTTGAAATTAAAGGAAAGCCTTGGATTTTGTGAAGTCGGAAGAAATTATTATCAGAGAGTAACTCATGGGTAAGAGAACCGAAGGAAAAAATTTTTGAGGAAAATTCTTCTTCACTGAAATAGTTGCCCTCAGGTACTGGCCTAATCAGACCTGTCCCTTTTTTCTTAAGCTAGGGACATGTTCTGGAACAATATTGTGATGCATTCTTGGGATCGCAATTCTTCTTGTTCATATTTTTGCCTTCAGTGCATTGGGGAGTTGAAACTGAAACTGATTTTGGATCTAATATTTGTTTATTTTCGTCTAATCATACAGGAAATAACTCTTAGGTAGGGGAAATAGTTTTGAAGAAGATGTCTCACGACACCGCTTGTAATTTCAATGTTACTTGAAGTTCAGGAACCCAAATTATGACAGTATTTAATTTTTTTTGTGATTCTTAAGCAAACGTACCATGAAATGTTATGAGCCTTTTCAAACCATTCCGGTTACTACTATCTGTGGTTCGCTCTTTTCTAAGTCGCAGCTATTGTTGCAACCATGATTATGGAGAGGTAACCGCGACGAGCCGTATCCTACAGGATCGTTGTATTTGCAATGCGAGATTATAAGCATTGAAAGTTGTTTTTTAATACTTAATTTATTTTTACTCAATAATTCCTTAAATAATACCTTTGCAATACTGTCTGTTGGGTCAATTACGGCTTACTAGTATGTACTATGTTATTCTGTTTGTAGCCAACGTTAGCACCAATCCACAAATAGCAGTTTGAGCGAGAATTTTTTTTTCAAATTTTATCCAGGGGAAGGGGTAGGTTTTTTTAACCCTCTCCCCCCTCCTCCCGAGAAAAAAATTATCAACGTAATAAAAATGCATATAAACAAACTTCTGATGCGTTTTTTGAAGGGGATTTTTTGTAACCCCCCCCCCCCTGAAAAAAATAGTCTGGCTACGGTTCTAACCTAATGTGCTATGATTTTGGAAATCTTTTTTACGGCAATGTCAGTTGTATATGTTTTTAGGCGCACTTGAATGATTGGGAATTAAAGTTTTACTCAGGAGTTGGTATCAATGCTTCCACATTCCCTGAAAGTTTTTGGGTCTTCCTAAATTTTCTCCCTAAGAAAGCCGGTCTCTCCCTGACGTAACGTTAACAAGAATTAACGATTAATCGGTAATTGACGATTTGTATTTCGTTTTAGCGTTCGCATGTTTTCGAACATCATTTATTGGGGAGGCCACTGCTTGGGATTATCATTTAGGTTTGTTTATTAAGTTTTTAATTCTAGGTTTTATCATTTGAAATAGCGTATAAATGGAGACCATATTTAATTTCATTGCTTTGATTTTACCATATTGTATTGATGAATGCGGTCACGTTTGAATTGGTGCTGCCCATAGAGATCAAAAAGGTCGGCATAAAGCTTTATAACCTTGTTATTTTTGATTTACCGTTCAAACTAAAAACCCGTCATAAACAGAGGCAAAAATACGGAGCAAAACCAAAAAAAAGGAATTAGAAAACACACTGAACGCAGAGAAAGCATTAAAAAAATCCAACAAGGTAAGATACAGGGTAAGATACTGGGATGGAGGTGGAGCGTGCGTAGCTGTGTTGGCCTCAAGCGGTTTGGTGCAGCGGTAACTTGTTAGTAATAGTAGTATTAGTAGTTGTAAATTACTGGGTCAGTAGTGAAGGCCATGGATGTTTTATCTGCTGATGATCAAGTCCTATACATAAACTTGCTTTTGTCCGAAAATAATCGGGTCGGAAATGCTGAGTTTCCTAACAAGATAGGGATTTCGAGTTCAAAGAAGATACTTGGCAAACCGGAAGAAAACTGAACGAAGCTTTGACTTTTCAGAACTTGTAAGAATTTTTCAGGAAGGTGATATGTATAAAATATTGTGGTACCGCAAAGGAGTTGAAAAGTTTCAAAGTAAGACGGCAGTTGAAAATTACCTTACTCGTGAGAATAAGGTGGCCTGACCCACCCTGTGACGTGACCCTTGACATTTTAGAACCCTAGACATTTTAGCACCTAAGACAGCACCCTAGACATTTTAGCGCCCAAGACAGCATCCTAGACATTTTAGCACCCAAGACAGCACCCTAGACATTTTAGCACC
>JAQQPU010007354.1:0-22456 GCA_029168905.1 Artemia sp. Kazakhstan ARC1039 | reverse complement strand
AGACGGCAACTCCCATCCCCCACGCCTCTTTCTCCCCTAATGAATCGGATAAAAATATAGAGATAGCCATTTTTGTTAAAAACAGTTCAAACGTCATATAGAAAAACTCCGGTGTCGAAACAACCCCCCAGGGCTCATTTGATTGCAAATTAAAAGTTCTAGTTCACTTTTAAAGAGTAAAACGATATCACAGGGCAACTAGCCCCCCGCTCTCCATGCTCTTTTTCATCAAACCCATCCGATAATAGCTCTGATATAGCAGTTTTTTTTTTAAAAAGTTTAAAGATAATGTAATGAAAACTCTGGAGAGGATACAGCCCTCCAGTGTCCGAGGGCAGGCGTTGTAAATTATGCCGTGGGAGAATATATGGTTCTTATGGAAGGGATGCACGTAAAGAATCCAGAGAGGGCTCATTTAGTGAAAAATTTAAAGTTTTAGTTCAGTTTTTGAGATTCAAAAGAGATTGAAGGACAACTAGCCCCTCTCCAAGCCCCCTTTTCCCCAAATGCATGCGATATAATTTTGAGACAGCCATTTTGTTAAAAATAGTTCAAAAGTCAGATAACGAAAATTCAGGTGTTGACACAACCCCAAGGGTCTGGGGGTAGGCATTATAAGTTATGCCCTGGGGGCATATATCGTTTTTATGCAAGGGATGCTCGTATAAACTTCAGAGAGGGGTTTTGATTGGAAATTGAAATTTCAAATTCACTTTTAGAAATTCAAAATAGATCCGAGGGCAACTAACCCCCCTCCCCACGCTTTGTCCAAACCAATCCGATGAAAATTTTGAGATAGTCATTTTATTAAAAATAGTCCAAAGGTCAGATAAGAAAAACTCCTGTGTCGAAGCAGCCCCCCAGGGCCCAGGGGAGGGCGTTTTAAGTAATGGTCTGGGAGCATATATGGTTCTTATGGAAGGGATGCTCGTATATACTTCGGAGAGGGCTCATATGATTGGAAATTGAAAGTTCTTGAACACTTTTTAAGAGTCAAATGAGATTGGAGGATAACTAGCCCCCCTCTCCACACACTATTGTCCTCAAACCCATCCGATAAGAACTTTTAAAGAGCCACTTTTTTTCAAAATGGTTTAAAGATCATTTAATGAAAACTCTGGGGTCAACAAATTTTTTCAGGGTCCAGGGTAGGCATTGTAAGTTATGCCTAGGGGATGTTTATAGGTGTTATGGAAGGGATGTACATATAAACTTCAGAGAGGGCTCACTTGATTGGAAATTGAAAGTGGTAGTTCAGTTTTTAAGAGTCAAAAGAGATCAGAGGGCAAGTATCCCCCATGCCCTTTTCCCCAAAATGAATCCGATACAAATTTTGGGATAGACATTATGTTAAAAATAGTTCAAAAGTCAGATAATAGAAAATCCTGTGTTGACACAACCCCCCAGGGCCCGGGGGCAGGCAATGCGATATATGTCCTGGAGGCATGGAAGGGATGCTCGTATAAACTTCAGATAGCGCTGATTTGGATGGAAATTGGAAGTTATAGTTCAATTTTTAAGATTCAAAAAAGATTGGAGGGCCCCTAGCCCCCCACAACCTTTTTTCCCCAAACCCATCCCATACAAATTTTGATATAACCATTTTTATAAATTAGTTAGATGGCCAGATAACAAAAACTCTGGTGTCAACACAACCTCACAGGGCCCAATGGACAGCCATTGTAAGATATGTGCTTGTGCTGTATTTGGTTTATAACAAAGGGATGCTCGTATAAACTTCAGAGAGTGCTCAGATGAATAGAAATTAAAAGTTCTAGTTCACTTTCTCAGATTCAAAAAAGATAGAAAGGTAACTAGCTCCTCCCCTCTCCATGCTTTTTCAGACCTATCTGATAAAAAATTTGAGGTTACCATTTTGTTAAAAATAGATCAAACATCAGATATTAAACACCGGGGTCAACACAACCCTCCAGAACCCAGGGACAGGCTTTGTAAGCTATGCCCTGAGAGCAAATATGGTTCTCATAGAAGGGATGCTCATATAAACTTCGTTGAGGGCTCATTGAGCCTTGCCATGAAACCAGAAGATACTCCAAAATCAGAAGTTCTAACTGTTCCCTTTCCTGTATATACCTCAAAATCATAAATGAAACCTCTTTCTCCAGCTCACGAAGCTACTTCATAGCCCCACTTATGTGGCTTTTTTGGGTTGTATTCCTTTAGTGAAATTCTAGCTTTGGTGGGAATTATTTGTTCATCTACATACTGATGTTCTTCCTGGGGGATTCTTAGACAGTTCCTTCTGACTATCTCGATAAAAGGTTGAATCTTATATAGTTTTTCGTGAGAGGGGTGGTTTCCTGGAGGTTGCTTAGTGTTGTCGTTGAAGTACAGAAACCTCTTGATTTCCACAAAACGGTCTCTACTCATGGCCGTCGCAATTGGTTGGTATCTCAGAGAGTTTGACCAGTATAGTCTATACCATGTAGCTTTCATTATTCCTGTCATCATTAGTATACCAATGAAAGCTTGAAGTTCCTCTTCATTTAAGTTTAGCATTCTGCCTTCTTTCTGCAACACGTACATCTTACTTTGCTGGCAGGTATGAGATATCAGATCACTGTCAAAAAGAAGAACGAAGACGAATAGTGGAGACTCACCATACCAGGCAGGGTTAAGTGCGCAGTTTCCCTTTTGCTCCCTTCCCTTCTACTTGGTTGTCTATCCAAAGGCCATGAAAACCCTGCAGCAGGAGTTACTGGAATTGATGAGGATGATGAATCAGAAGTATCTGCATCATGAGCCATTTTCTTCAAGAAAAGAGCTGCAAGTGGCATTTCTTCCGCGTCACCTTCAATCTTCAACTGACCGCTAGAAATCAGCTCTTCGATGACAGGTTCTAATTCACCCTCTGTCTCAGTAAACTTAGATGAAGCAGCAGATGTACTCTCGTCGGCGTCTTCATTACTGTCGTCGCCAAAAAGATCATCATCCGAAATATCTCCGTCAGGATAAAGAACAATTGCCAAGGCTTTTAGCCCCATTTATGTGACTTTTTTGGGTTGTATTCTTTTAGTGAAATTCTAGATTTGGTGGGAATTATTTGTCCATCTAAACACTGATGTTCTTCCTGGGGGATTTGTAGACAGTTTTTCTTACCATCTCGATAAAAGTTTGAACCTTATAGAGTTTATCGTGAGAGGGGTGGTATGCTGGAGGCTGCTTAGTGTGGTCAAGTGCAGAAACCTCTTGATTTTCTCAAAACGGTCTCTACTCATGGCCGTCACAATTGGTTGATATCTCAGAGAGTTTTACCAGTAAAGTCTATATCATGCAGCTTTCATTATTCCTGTCATCATTAGTATACCAATGGAAACTTGAAGTTCCTTTTCATTTAAGTTTAGCATTCTGCTTTCTTTCTGAAACGCGTACATATTACTTTGTTGGCAGGTATGAGATATCAGATTATTGTCAAAAAGAAGACCGAAGAAGAATAGTGGAGACTCACCATGCCAGGCAGGGTCAGGCGCACAGTTTCTCTTCTACTCGATGTCAACTGAAGGAATAAACGGGGATTTCTGCCATTTGGGGGAGTTCCTAGTACTTGGCTGTCTATCCAAAGACCTTGAAAACCCTGCAGCAGGAGTTACTGGAATTGATGAGGATGATGCATCAGAAGTATCGCATCATGAGCCATTTCCTTCAAGAGCAGAGCTGCAAGTGGCATTTCTTCCGCGTCACCTTCAATCTCCAACTGACCGCTAGCAATCAGCTCTTCGATGACGGGTTCTAATTCACCTTCTGCCTTAGTAAACTTAGATGAAGCAGCAGATGCACTCTCGTCGGCGTCTTCATTACTGTCATTGCCGAAAAGCTCATCATCCGAAATGTCTCCATCAGGACAAAGAACAATTGCCAAGGCTTTTTCTAGAGTAATTCGCTCTTTCTGCTTTCTGCTCGTTTGTTGGTACTCGTCCACTTCTTTTATCATGCTTCCCGAGCTAGTTCCTTAGCATGGGTTCATAACTAATAGAGTTTGTCACATAGGACCAACATTTTTATAAATTCAGTTCAAGAATATTGTCATTTTGTTTTATTGCTTGTTTGTCAATAGGCAAAATAATTGGATAGTCTGAAGCTGCATTTTCAATTTACCACCTCCCCCCCATCCTCGCCCCTAGAAATGCCCCTGGGTGTCATCTGCGTCTCATTTGCCAGTAGAAGTTACCGTTTTCTTCATAGAAGGTGTCCTAGATGCTACTTTGCACAGTTCAAAGTGAAAGGTCAGATAGAAAAGGTCAGATAATCAATATCAGCTAACTGGATGATTTACTTCAAAACGAAAAAGATGCACCAAGAAGAGCAGTGGCATAGTGTCTTAGAAATTTTAGCCACTAGAAACTAAGCTTCTTACGCAGTGGTTTAAAACTTTTAATCATGGATGATTTAATGGATGAAATCTTGGAAGATGATTATGATTTAACCAATTTGAGTGTAATCGAATTCATTGAGCTTAATCTTGGCGAAGAAAGACTTGATTATTATACTCTTATTCTGGTTACCATTACGTATTTACTACTGTTGATGATTGATGTTCTTAAAAACTATGCCACCTGTATAGTCATTGCAAAGAATTTTTAACATTAAAACTGCCACAAATTGGCAGTAACCCTGGCTCCATCTTTAGATAATATTTACTGAGAAATTCCCCCAGATGGTTGTCCTAGCACGTTTTTTTTTTTTTTTTTTTTTATAAAATTCCATGTTATTGACGGACTTTCAGATACTTTTCAAATACTATTTTACAAAAATTCTTGCCTAGCCTTTTGCAGGAGTCTGCTTAGGGCATTACGATAATTCTTATAAATTCACTTATTATAGGCAGCGCAATAGAGCTGCCTAAGTAAAGAATGATGTTGGTTCAATGTAATATTATTTTTAGACCAGGGCACTTTGTATCGAAGGAATCGTCGTAGAAACTTCAAAAAGGGCTCATTCAATTAAAAATTGAAACGTCTAGTGCCTTTTTAATGTCAAAAGTGATTTGAGGGCAATCAACCCCCCTCCCACACCCATCATTTCCCCAAATACACCCAGTCAAAATTTTTAGATAGCTATTCTATTCAGTGTAGTTCAAGTCCGGTAAATTGTGTCTTTGAGGATGACAACCCCTCCACAGTCCGCAGGGCAAGGATTGTAAGTTATGCCCGGGGACATGTGAGGTTTTTATAAAAGGGTATTCGTAAAAACTTCCAAAATGGTTCATTAAATTAGTATTCAGAAGTTCTAGTGACATTTTTAAGAGTCAAAGGGATCAGGGGGTACCCCCTCCCCTTCACACACACACACACCTCACATTTTACCGAAATGTATCTGATTGAAATTTTGAGATACCTTATTGTTTAACGTAGTTGACAGGTCAGAAATTATGTCTTTGATGCTGACCCCCTCCCCCTCCCTACTGTCCTCTGGGAAAGGGTTTTAAGTTATGCCCTGGGGTCATATAAGGCTCTTATAAAAAGTGTTGTCGTAAAAGCTTCAAAAAGGGCTCCCTAATATGCTTAATAAAAACATACGAATATAGAAGTTCGTTACGTAAGTTAATTTGTAAGTTACATCAGAACAAAATTTTTAGAAAGCTATTTAGCCAAAAAAAAGTAAAATTAGTTTTAAAAAAAAAGTAAATTTCGTTTTAATTATTCATGTACGGTGAGCCCAAATCAACGCTGCATTAATTCAAACACGTTCAGAAATAAAATAAAAAAACGCGTTTTTCTTAACTGAAAGCAAGAAGCGACATTAAAACTTAATACTAACAGAAATTATTCCGTATATTAATGGGGCTGTCCCCTCCTCAATGCCTAGCTCTTTACGCTAAAGTTTGAGTGTGTCTCACAATATTAGTTTTTAAAAGAATAAAAAACTTTAGCGTAAAGAGTGAGGCGTTAAGGAGAGGGCAGCCCCTTTCATCTTATTTTAAGTTTTAATGTCACTCCTTACTTTCAGTTAAAAAATTTTGTTTTTTTATTTAATCATGGTAAAAGGCTTACATGATAAAAGTAAACCCTTGGAAAACATGATGATTCAATTAGGGTATCCCAGATTAGATGATGCAGCTGTTTATTAAAATTGCCCACTCAATGGCTATAATTTTAATTATAGCCACGAATTAGGCTTTTATCAAAGTCTGAGAGCGATGAATCGGATTCTTTTTAGAGTTAGAGACATATGAAGTGGAAATTTATTAAGATTCATTCAGACAAAGACACTACTACCAGCTCACAAGTTGTATACTGGAGTCTGAAATGAGTGAATTAAGTTTTTACCAAAGTGTGAGAGAGATGAATTGGATTCTTTTTAAAGTTAGACACGAATGAAGCAGGAATTTTTCAGGATTCAGTCAGACTACTACCACTCCACCAGTTCACAAGTGGTATACTAGAGTCTGAAATAGGTGAATAAGTTTTTTAATAAAGTCTGTGAAAGTCAAATCGGATTTTTCTTAGAGTTAGAGACATATGAAGTGGGAATTTATGAAGATTCAGATTGACACAGGACCTACTATCATCTCACAAGTGGTATACTCGAGTCTGAAATAATTGAATTAGGTTTTTACCACAGTCTGAGAGAGATGAATTTGATTATTTTTAGAATTAGACATAGGAAGTGGGAATTTATCATGATTCAGTCAGAAACAAAAATTACTATCAGCTAACAAGAGGTATAGTAGAGACTTGAATAGATGAATTTGGTTTTTACCAATGTCGGAGAGGGATGAATGGTATTCCGTTTAGAATTAGAGACTTTTGAAGTGGGAATTTATTCCGATTCTGTCTATTTTAGACTCTAGTATACCACTTGTGAAGTGGTAGTAGTGTCATTTTCTGACTGAATCATGATAAATTCCACTTCATATGTCTCTAACTCTAAAAGGAAAACGATTCTTCTCTCTCAGACTTTGGCAAAAAAAAATAGTTCGCCTATTTCAGACTCTAGTATACCACTTGTGAGCTGGTAGTTGTGTTTGTGTCTGTCTGAATCTTGTTAAATTCAAATTTCATATGTCTCTAACTCTAAAAAGGATCCGATTCATCTTTCTCAGACTTTGTTAAGAACCAAATTCACCTATTCCAGACTCTAGTATACCACTTGTGAGTTGGTAGTTGTGGCTATGTCAGATGGAATCTTGATAAATTACCACTTCATATGTCTCTAACTCTAAAAAGAATCCGATTCATCTCTCTCAGACTTCGGTAAAAAACCTACCTCACCTTTTTCAGACTAAAGTATATCACCTGTGAGCTGGTAGTAGGGTCTCCTTCTAACTGAATCTTGATAAACTCCAACTTCATATGTCTCTAAATCAGTAAGTTTCCTATATAGGGGTTTGGACAAGCTGGTTCTTATATTGTAGTCCTTGTTTTGATATGACTCTGTTTTTAAAAGCTATGGGCTATTGTAGTCTTCAATAAGGGACATAATCGTCTCTTACTAAGTTGCTAGCTACCCCTACAATCCAAATTGGATTGTAAAATATCATAAACACATAAGAAAACAAATGATTAACTGTATGTCGTTGTTTGTTCTTTACTAGGTTTCAGTTATCTCTATAACATTATCTCATAATCGTGATACCGATGAAATTTACATAATCTCCCTAAACTAACCGTTTTTTCTATGTAATACTCTTTTTATATTGTGTTAAAGTGTATAATCTTTCATAATATACAAACATTGGTCGCTAAGTAGGCAGAGCGTAGGTCTTATAATATTAAGGTCGTGTGTTCGAACCTAAGCCAGGGCAACTTTTTCTGTTAATTATAAATGGATGACGCTGGTTTCTAGGACGGTTAAGTTTTAATATAAACTTTTAGTCTCCTAGAAATATTCAATTATTATAGGTTTTATCATTCATTCTTTACTTTAATTTACATAATAACTTTAGCGATTCTAAACTAAAAACTTCAATATAAAAATTAAATTTTTTTGTATGGAAATACACATTAAATCCCGGGTCGGATAATTAAAATCTAAAAACAAATAAAAATAACTTAAAAATGTTTATTTATTTTTCTAGGTTGAAATAAAAGATCCCAATTATTGCTCAGATAGCATTGATATTTTTGCAGTTTACATAATAACTTTAGCGATCCTGAACTGAGAACAAAAATAAAATGAAAATTTTATGTCGAAAGATACCCTTGTATAAATATTGCATTAACTTATTACGTCATATATGGTTATACGAGAAAAATCAGTCTTTTTTTATCTTTTCATCCTATTGTAAACAGTAACCTTTTCAATGTGATTATAATAACTTTGTATTTGGTCTTTGTTATAACTTTATGTAAAAAAAATTACAAACAGGTAGAAGCCAATGGTCTTTCCTGTTTGGTATAGTAAGAGACGAACCTCAAAAAGTCAGGCAGTTAACTTTTATTCAAAAAATTATTTTATTATCTTTACTTTTAGTTACTATGGGCCATGGTTTGTTTTTTACTTGTGTTTAGCTATTCAATTCAATTCAAACTTTTTATTTCCTCTGAATACGAAGAGTAAAAAAAAATTACCGCTAATCAACAGGCCATAAAATTGTTTTAAACTATATAACAAGCACGCAAAGGCTTTCAATCAAACTTACCACACAAATTAACACTTCATTCAATAATTAATAAATTAAAAAATAATAATAAAATAAAATAAAAATTATTAAGCTTCGTGCACAGCTTTATATAAATTATGAGAAAAAATAAGTAATTTGGATAAAAATTTCTTTTGCCTTTTCTCCAAAACATCAACAGGGTTTTTTATTTTATGTGTATTCATTAAAAAAGTATTTGATTCAGATTTAAAAAAGTGGCAAAGGAACTTAGCAAAAATAAAAAATGTGGTTTTTACATTCGTAATATTACTAATTATAAAAAATGGGAGAAGCGATGAAAAAACTAAAATTTGAGGCAAAGCGACTTTATTATGTACCCGAGCCAGTGATTTCCGAGAAAGAAGATCGCGAAGACAAATTACTGCCCCGAAACTAGAAGCTTTTGTACTTTTAACTGCTTTAGAAATAGAAGCACGGCAAAGAGCTAAAATTGGTCCATACGGCACACCAATATTTAAAAAAGATTCCAAAGGTTTTCAAATACAATCATAAATACAAACAGAAATTTCTGAATTAACGAGATCATTAGCTTTAGGACCAAGAATTAAAAACTGACACTTTTCAGGGCGAAAACGAAGTCCATGTTCACTATAAACCTTTGCTACTCTATCTTCATTTTGTTGAAGCGACTGAACTGATCGATTCAAAAGGAGTAAATCATCTGCGTAAGCAATCCACGACAGAACATAACCTTTACCGTAAATAAAAGTCAACTGAATTTGATCAAATAGCCCAGAAACAGTAATATTGAAAATCGAAAGAGAAATAATGCTTCCTTGCCTCTGCCACCTACATAACTTAACATTATAATCACTAAACTAATTCTTCCACTTAATACGAATACGAGAGAAGCCATAGCACTCTTTTAAAACCCAAACTACTGATAGTGGGACATTATTCTTCAGAAGCACAGTCATAGCCCAAGAATGGATAATTGAATCATACGCCGCCGCAAAATCTAACGCAAGTGCATAAACTCTATCCCATTGCTTACAAAAGGATATTATTCTTGAAGTGAGGGTATGAGCAACATCCATGTTTAGCCCCTTACGGAACCCAATTTGATTCAGGGCTTGGTTACATGACTCTGGATACTTTAATAAAACTAACTTAAAAACACTGCTAATCTGGCACGAAACACTAATTGGCCTGTAATCAGAACATCGATTCGTATTCCCTCCTTTTTTTGAAAGGGGTGAAGTGGTAGCACGAGAAAAGCTAATTGGAAGAACTCCAGAAAAAAGAAAAAAGAGTAGCGAGAAGAAGGATTGCCTTGGGGGATGCTCATTTTATATAGTTTGAATGTATACCATCATGATCAAAAGAATGCTCTCCACAGAAACAGATAAAACAGAAATAGATATTTTATTATTTGGGCGGCGCTTTGAAATTTCTTCTGATAATAAAGAGTCAATCCGTGATTCAACTGCCACATCTCCGGATGAAAGAAAATAAGTATAATGAGTTATCCAATCACCTAGTTTCAGAGAACTATTATAGTCTGGTGAACACTTATTATTACGCCGTCTATAATTAACCAACCTCCAAAGCTAATTCTTATCACTAGTAATCCTTGAACCAATTTCATCTTTTATAATTTCATTATGCAAACGCAAATCAACCCAAAAAACGCGTTTAGTTAATTTCATACCATCATAAGATGGTCCAGATCGCAGTTTTCCCGCGCAATTCCAAAAGTAACAAGCTTGAGTTTTTTTTTTTTGGCTTTGCTTTAAAATCGGGTTAAGGTTCCAACCTAAAACACGAGATCCACGATGGAAAGAATCAGTCGTAAATGCTTTATTAGCCCCGACTTTTAAACTAAACAATTTCAAGGTAAAATAGATCAATATCAATTTGATCAACATCCTTAGAATAATTTACAATTATTTTAGGTAAAAGAGCATCTGATTGTTCTTGATATTTACACATTTTTTCCCGATCCCAGATAATTTTATTTACAATTTGACTAGAGCGATGGATAATTTTAAAAGATGGAATTTGAATATTTAAATGAAAAGAAAGGTAAAAATGGTCACTAATAGGCATATCCAATCCAACATGAACAGGCTGTGGCAAATGGGCGACCATATGGGGGGGGGGCAGGGGGGACTCCAGCCCCCCCTGGCTGAATGATGCAACGTTATTTTTATATTTTTGTTCTGATATTTTTATTATATAACATTAAAAGTGCCAATTAGACGAGGTTTGCCCCCCCACCCTGGAATTCAGCTTATGGGTGCCCATGCTGTGGCAATAACGCTGCATTTGAAACAAGCACATGGTCTAGATTAGAGCAAAAACCTGAATTATGGACATTCATAAAATCCGCATCTTTTGAAACTATAGAAAAAACCGAAAACAAAGATAAAAGAGCCGAGGAGGGGACATCAGAGATAGCAATGTTGCAGGTAAAATCCCCGCAAATAAGCCACTGGAAATCTGATGGAACTTTCCCCACAAATCGCGATAATTCTAAATATGAAAAATTGAAATCAAAATCCGAATCAACAGTATGATAATTTGTTGGTAAATAGCACAAGAAAACGATAATCCCTGGGATTCTAACAGCAACAAAATAACGATTAACGGCAAACACTGAAACTGGAATATTCTCTCGAATAACAATGCAAACGCCTCCAGATGGGCGTCCACGTGTAGGTTTAGCTGAAGATATAAAACACTTAAACTGCTGTGACAGGCTCAAAAGAAGACTAGTAGAGTGGTCCAGAAGGTGATGCTCTTGCAGACACAAAATATCCAGATCGCAGAGCATAGACTGCAATACATGTTGTTTATCACCAAATCCATTCAGATTCATAGATATAATCTTTGCACTAATCATTTTTTATTCTTTTCAACTTTTTTGGTTATCCGTTTGCAGCGAAAGCTAAATCCAGTATGCTCATCAGATCCACAATGGAAGCAACAAGGTTCATTCTGGCAAGGGTTATTCCTAGAATGAGAGTGTCCACTACCAAGACACTTGAGACAATGTTCGACGCTAGAACTGCCCGACGATATATGCTCTAGTGACCCGCATTTGTAGCACATTCGCGGTAAAAACTTATAATCAGTAAGCCGGAAATATTCGTAGCCGATGTGAATCCCATGACGCAAATGATAAGACTTAGCTGTCGCCGAACGGAAGCATACACGATATGATTTCAAAACACCGATGCAATGTATCTCGTCAATACCTTGGTTAAAAGCGCTCGCGATAATAAATCCACAATTCTCGATTTGCGAACCTCAGTTTTACCGACCTTTTCAGTCAAACTGCTTTCAAGTTTTCGACGTTTTGTCTTTTCGTATGAATGACCCATTATCCGATGAAACTAACAACTTTAACGGTTCCTTATGTAACTATCATTAAAACCATGATACCGATGATATTCACAAAATTCCCATTTATAGTATCGATCCTTTATGCACTAACTTCAACTACCATGTAGGTTTCTGCCGTAGCTCCTTCTTTTAATAAACAAACTGCTATTGATAGTTACTACATGAGATTTTTCTTGACTGACATCATCTATGATGAGCTTTATCGATTCATTATGAAAAATTAATGTTTCAGTTACTACAAGCTGGTTTTCGTTCTTTATTATAATTTTTCTTTTCCCTGATGTATCAGATGGTATGAGATAGACTTCGGTCCTTACTATAAAAATTCATCATCTATATTATGATTCCTTATAATACTTCAGTTACTAAGGACTAAAGTTTGTTCTTGAATGTAAATAATACTGCACAACATCGGTTCTTATATATTATTCCTAATGGCTAAAGTTCGTTCTTTACTATAAAAAAAAAAGAAAACCAAAAGTGTGAAGCTTAGTAGACAATCGGTGCTCGAAATCGGACTTGCTTCTAAAATCAAATATCTTTGAAAAGACTGCAGTATGAAAAGACATATCCAAAATGCAGTTTTCTTGTAAAAAGTGATTCCATTTTTAAAACTTTCTTTTTTAATTAAAAAAGGCACTAGAACTTTTATTTCCGTTTGAATAAGTCCTCTCGTGACGTTTTAGGACCACTGGGTCGGTACAATCACCACTGGGGAAAAGAAAAACGAACAAATAAACACGTATTCGTGATCTTTCTTCTGGCAAAAATATAAAATTACATATTTTTGCAGAGAGGAAATTGAAATTCCTACAGTAAGGTTCTCTGATACGTTGAATCTGATTGTGTGATTTTTATTAAGATTCTAGGACTCTTAGTGGGTGTTTCCCCTTTTTCTAAAAATAAGACAAATTTTTTCGGGATCGTATATTTTACTGAAGATAAGACTAAACTTTTTTAAACCTAAATATTTAAAATCAGCATAAAAGTCAAATTCATTTGATGTATTTATTGGTATCAAAATTCCGTGTTTCAGAGTTTCAGTTACTGTTGAGCCGGGTCACTCTTACTATACAGTTCGTTACCACAAACTGTTTGATTATTTAAAAATTACAATCAGGCAAAAGTCTATGGCTTTTTCTTATTTGGAATAGTAGGAGACGAACTTCAGATAATCAGGAAGCTAACTAAGGCTAATATGTGCCAAGGCTTGTTCTTTACTAGGTTTCAGCCAACTCTACAGCCATGATACCGATGAAACTTACATAACCCATATTTATTAAACCTCAGAGAATCAGGAAGCTAAGTAAGTTAGGTTGTTAGTAATGAATAATACTTCAGTTACTAGGGGCTATAGGTCAATCTTTAAGGTAAAATTTGTCATAAGTTAGTTTGTTCTTTACTGTGAAATGTTCCTTGCTAGATTCCTGATTTGTTCTTAATTTTCAAATTTGTCATTTATTATGGGAAACAGTTCGTTCTTTAATATATTTATTATAAAACTAAAATCTTATTTCAATTACTATTGGCTAGAGTTTTTTGTTTACTGTAATTTACTATAACATAATGCAAAAGTCTCGGTTGCTCAGTCGGTAGAGAGTAGTTCAATAATCTTAGAGTCATGAACTCGAGCCTAAAATAAAGCATATGATGATTTATTTTATTATAAGCTACACTTAGTTCTTAATTATTAAGTATGTTTAAGTTGCCTATACATGTTAGAATAGGCAAGAGCTCGTTGTTTATTAATTTTTACACATTCTATCATGTCACTGATATCAAAAATTGAATGGAATATTTTTATTAGAAGTTGCCACGGTATAGTGGAGAGAGGACTCACTTTTGCTCTGAATTATTCGAGTTCAACACACTGTGTGGTAACGATCGATCTTAACAGTAAAATAGCATAAAAATTGTGTCAATAATAGCGCACCCCTACCATTCGATGTATCTACAAATTTTGCTAAAATATTTAAGGCTTTTTCTTGCATTGCCTTCTCATCAAGTCCACAATTCTTATGCGATACCTCCAACCCATGTACAAAATCATCCGATGTGACAGAGTTGTCGGTGTGTCTTCTCTTACAAATGTGGCTAATGTCTTCTCTTACAGTCAGGCAAATGTAAAATCTTAGAATTGTTCGTACTTTAACCGCTTCTTATTGATATATTTAGCAGTTTCTTCATAAAGGTTCGTTATATCCACCCTGGTAAAATAAAAATTTTCCTTTAAAATCCTGACCTATTTAGATCGCTCTTGTGCCCTGGAATGTCAATGATGTTACTATATAGTATAACTATCAATTGCATAATCAATTTTTAAAAAGAAACTTGCTCTTTATTCAATTTCAGACATGTTTTAAGTCTCATTTTTACATATCTTCTAACCACCCGTGTCTTTGCTCTTCATTTTAATTTTGACTCGCTCAGATTCTAGGTATCGCATGTATTCTAACTACGTTGATCTTTGCTCTTGATTTTCATTTTTGACTCACTCGGATTTTCTTTTTCGTATATCTTCTAATCGCCTGTGTCCTTGCTCTTCGTTTTCATTTTTAACTATTCTTAGGAGCTATTGGCTGTTATATTTCTTAGTATTGGATGTGACCTTCTCTTACTAGGTCAATAGCTACCACTGCTACCCTGATTAAAAACAGGAAAAAGCCCACGGCTTTTGTTAGTTTGAATATTAAGAGATGAATTTCTGAAAATCGAGCAGGTGGGTAAATAAAATATGGCACCATACACAGAAAAGTTTATATCGTATTACCTTGGATTACCTTGCCAATTGATTATTTCCGTTAATATGGGTTAGAGATCCTTCTTTACTATAATACTGCTGTAACCCGGATTAAAAACAAGAAAAAGCCTTTTTCTTCTTTGGGATAGTAGGAGACGTACCTCAAAGAATCAGGCAGCTAACTAAGTCCAGTATGTGCAATGGTTTGTTCTTCTAATGAACGTCCTTATAGTTATAATGTTTTTTAAAACGGGGCGTGATCGTATCTTACTATGTTGCTTGCTGCCCCTGCAACCCGGATTAAACTGCTCTCTATGGTGTTCTAGTACCCCTGATAACTTCAAAGTTACTATTGGTTTTCAGTTACTATTGGCTATAATTTTTTCTTTAACATAAACTTCATTAATCGAATATATTAATATATCCTGCGAGGTCTAGTGTTTAGAATAGGGGGCTCTTACCCAGTTGTCCTCGAGTTTGATTCCCGAAATGGGAAATTTTTACATATGGTGATTTCTTAAGGGAAATAATTAAAATAAATTTGAGTTATACTATCTTATCTAATAATAAGTATCTTTTGCATCACCATCTATATAATGAATCTTTTTAATACTTCAGTTACTAGGGGCTACAGTACGTTCTTTAATATAATTTTTTGAGACCTATAAGAGAATTACTGCATTTTACATACCTATATCTACATGCTTTTATAATGTTGAAAATAACACTTGTATTACAGTGTTATAGAAAAGGGCAGTTTTTCGTACAAAAATTTATTCTTGTAATTAAGTATTTCTTGTATTATTTTCTTGTCAAAATATAAGCCTGTATAAACATTGTATTCACTTATTACGTCATATATGGTTATGACAAATACGATTATAACGTCATTCATCAAGCTTTTACACGAAAATCCAGCTTTTTGGTCAAAATTGATTCTATTTTAAAAAAGTGCTTTTTTTTAATTACAAAAGGCCCTAGATGTAGCAATTTCATATAAAATGAGGCATTATACAGCTCTCTATGATTTTCCAGGGCCCAGCTGGATGAGGAGGAAAAAAAGCTGAGAGAAAAAAAAGTTGCCATATATGCAGAATATCGGGGTGGTAGCCACTTTTCTTGATTTTCAAGCCTATATAATTTGCTTGCTGTTCAAGCCAAGAGAAGATTTTAAATAAGGTTTTCAGACAAGGCCGTTCTAATACTGTACTTCTTCTTTTGATCTGACTCTATTTATAGGAGTTTTGGGTTATATAAATTTTCAATTTGGAACATGATCGTCTCTTACTACGTTGCTAGCTTCCGCTGTAACCCGGATTTCGTAAAATTTAAAGATTCTCAGTTAAATTTTTCGATCACCACCTGTTAAATTTTGATCAATAGTTTTACTATTTAATTAGACTGGGAGAATGACTAAGGTTTAATAAATTCTGATTAACAATTTTACTATTAAATTGGATTAGGAGAATTATATAGGTTAAACAAATTCCATACCGTTATGCGTAAGCGTACTCAGTCCACTTTTTTCAAATTTTACAGGGGAGTTTAAAATATTCCAGTAAATCGAAGTGTGATCGCAAGGTCTTTTCAATGCAATTATCTAGGCAAACTATACCATTTTTTTTCTCGTGGCGATGTTGTAAATAGTTTTTTTTTAGTTTTCTAGGAAATGGAGTGAACACCTTAAAGCAAAATAGGATGTCACCAGAAATAGAAAAAAAAANCCTAACTTTTATTCTTTATTATAAACAAAAGTAAAAATGGCAAGAGTCAAAGGATAAGATATAAGAACAAGCCAGAAAGTATACGAACGAGAAATATCAGGATCAAAGCTCTTCAAGAGGTCCTATCTCACGAAATCTACTGATAAAGTGTCGTACATGAGGTTATTACAAAAAGAATGACCCTGTTTATCAAGTACTGGAAAAAACTGCATTATATCATCGTATTTTGATTTGTGGATTGATTTCCCGTTTGGATATTTGATTCTTTTGTTATTGTGTTTCCTGTTTTCCGCAAGGTTACTACTTGAAACAGCTTATCATCTTCCAAGTTTTTTCTTAGACTTCAAAATTCCAAAAGGTTTCTCATACCAATTTCAACGTATGCCTAGCCCACTGTAGATAAGTTTAGACAGTATATTCATTCCCTGTCTCAACCATTATCCAAAACCAGACAGCGATGCACCTGCTCCGGAGAAAATAGAAACAAGCAGAAACATAAGCTACATTAGAATTTTTCATGGGTAAGCACGCGCGTATCATCGGTATTTGTAGCCAAGAAAAGAAATCAGACGAATCGAGCGTCAAGGGGATAAGGAAGAATGCAATGCTTTGAAGAGATTGAAAAGGAAAGGAGAATAATTTGTATGGCTGTAATAAAGCAAAAGGTAAAGATAACATTGGCCTACGAAAGGAAAGATAAACAAAGAATGAATTTATAACGATAATCAAGTTAAAAATAAGTTTTATTTGAACAGTGCCATAACGTGATGACATTTGATTAGGATATTTGGTGCTTCGTATTGATATTTCAGTTCTAAAGTTTTATAAATTTTTTCTCTAAGGGTAATTACGTGGTGGGCATGAATGCTAGATTCCGGCTATTTCCCCGTTGCAGTGCTGATTAGAAGTTAGCACAAGAAATTTCAATATTTGCTAGAATTTAATCAACTACCCCCACTCTTAGAAATCCTGTATAGATATGATTGCTGGACAAGAAAATCCTAGAAATCTGCATAATTGAAACCATTTGTTTTGGCATCTCCAAAAGTCTTTTGCGGTAAAGCATTTTGTGGAAAGTTTCAAATAGTCCCGTCACTTCGTGGATAAATCCGTCATAACCAATTGGATTGGTGCACTGGACTTAGTATTCTTTGTACGAGAGGACGAGGGTTCAAATCCTAGTGTATTCAATTGTTTAGTTTAGAACGCGGGTCAGTGGCGTGACTCTTCAGCCAGATTCGTCCCAGTTTTAAATTGGTACCTGGAGAAATCTGGGGAAGGTAAACAAGAAGGGTGTGCGAAAACACAGGATGGTTGGCCCCAAACCCCCTATTGCACTTCCTGGCTAAAAGGCCAAGAAACGGAGATTAGCACCGCCAGTAGGGACAGTAAAGTCCAATGCCGTATTATTTACCTTTTTTTACTTCGTGGATCCCTCTTCTACTATTTATGAAATTCTGGTTATTTCCCTGTTGCAGTGTTGATTAGAAGTTAGCATGAAAATTTCCTTATTTGCTAAAATTTAATCTGCCCCCCCCTTCCTCCTTTATAAATTCTGTATAAGCCACTCAGTTAATTCATAACTGGAAGAAGAAACTGTAACGAACCACTTCGCCGGCTGACCCATATTTTTCTGTTTTCGCAATAACGAATATTACAAATTCTGACCATCATTCAATGACTTAGAGATATACAGTTGATAGTTGACGGGCGAGGAAATGGGAAGAGCTTTTACACTGCAGTAGCCAAATGTTATTGAGTTGTGATTATACTGTCTAAATTAATATACAGTGGTCTAGCTACAAAACACTACGCTTTTCTGTATCAACACTTCGTTTGGTGCACATCAGTTAAAAAAAATTGTCCCAGTCAAGTAGTTCTTCTTTCTTTATTTCATGTGCAACCGTTGGTATTTTACCTCTTGCACACTGCACAACGTTGGCCGAATCTCATTGGATTCTGACAAGAGTATCAGATGTTTTCTTTGCCTTTTCAATTCGGGTATGGTCAGTGTCAAACTCTAAGTGGGTATGACCTGGTTCTTAGAATTTCTGATCGATATGTGACAGGGTGTTACTAGCTAAGTAAGTATTTGCAGTAACAAAACATTAGTGACACAAACATATTTCTGTTTTATGAGCCACCGCCTTTAGAATAAAGTTTCAGAATTTCTAAAGACTCAGCAAGATTAGATAGGCTGAGGAACAAGTATGGTGCCACTTTACTGGCCCCTTTGTTCCCCATCGCTTCATGTCAGAGGTAGTTATAGGACCGTGTTTCATTATAAAAGATAACATGAACTGTGAGATTGTAGGTTCAATCTACTGTTTATAGAAAACAAGTTTCGTTTTTAATATCTGGTATTCGTATGCACTGCCACAAGTCAAAGCACCAGACCTTCTGTCTTCTATCACTAATTATTGCTGATCCTATGTCTGCTCTTTTTGAATAGTATGCCTTGGTTAAAGCAGATTCATGGGTGGCTTTCTCTGCTCTAACTGCTTCTTTAACCTCGTTACTGTTGGCAGATTTTTCTTTAATAGTAAACTTTTCGTATGTGCAACATACGAAAACTTTTTTTTTATCTTTTTCATCTGGCAAATAATATTTAAAACTTTTGGACTTTCCCTTGGGCTCTCTCCTCTCTTAGGTTCTTCTTAGGTGACGTGCACATTTTTAGGCTATCACCATCAGATCAAACCCCGGTCACCACCACTATCTTGTAGGGCAGCTCTAAACTTCTCTAAACTAAAATTCTAAAACTCTATCTAAAATTAAATCTAAAAATAAATCTAAAATTCTTTAAAGTCTATTTCGTTCTTGAGGAAGATAGCTGACTGAAAAACTCAGAATCTGGTGGATCAAGCTCACAAAATAAGCTGAAGCACTAACCTGTGTGTTTGCATAAACAAAATCTCCGAAATATATGACTGATGTCTTTTTCTTCACTGCAACGTTGATGGTGCCGATGAAACTAGATGTGCTCAGTCCCAGATTGTTTAAATCCCTAAAATGCATAAGCGTGCTCAGTCCAGGTAAGTTAGTTTACGTGGACTGAACACTTTTATACCTAATCACAACTGGCTGAAATGGGGCTGGGTGCGTATATGCGAAATACTAGTGTACGACACTAGTGTCGTAGCTTTGACACTAGTGAACTCAAAAACTTAACCAATAGACCAATCGACTAACAAAAATCATTCTAGATGTCAGTCATAACTCCATTTCGCGGAAAAGTGGACTGAACACGTTTATGCATAACGGTACGGAATTTTGATTTGAAAGTTTTTGAAGAGATTTATTATTGAATTGGATTGGGAGGGTGATTAAGCTTTAATAAATTTTGAATTACGGTTTTGCTACTGAATTGAATTTTAAGGAGTATTATTGTTTATATGAATTGGAAATCTGCGTGAATTCTGGTCGTCTAAAGGGCTGAAGCCATCCTAATAGCCAGTTTGTTAACACCATTGAAAAATGCATATATATATAAATCTATTAGGTATTAAAATAACCTTTTTGTATTACATTTTACTGTAACTTTTTTTTGGTTCAAATAAATCCATGCCAAGGTTATTTATTTAAAACAGTCCTATTTTGCTATTTAAAAAATAACAATGAAAAGGGTAATGACTAATCAATACAACAAGATTTGCTCGCTTTGCTTTACTCTTGAATGAGGTCCCTTTTAGCCCTCAAAGCCTAATTGAGGTATCTACATGGCTCTCAGTTTTAATCTAAGTTTATTAACAAGAATAAAACTTAACAAAATACATATAAATATATAATACATAAAACACATAGTCTTTCAACTAAATGGACTAGCCTGCCCATGAACATGCAAAGGGGAGTTGTCCTAGTGGCATGCCAAGAATAAAAAAAATATATTAATTTCTGTTATAAGCATAAATTAGTTATACAAAATCAAAGCATATGAATGTAACGATAACCGAGTTTTGGCACTAAGAATCAATATAACCACATGTTCTCTCAAAATATATTTTGTTTCATATAATTAATGCGTAATTTACATAATTTATATAATGTTTATATTTATAATTTATTTTACTTATATTTATTTATTAGTAATTGTACTTTATATAATTTATGTATATTATTAAATAAATATATTTTACATCACAGATAATACCTCGTTGGGTCTCTTCTCTCAAGTCTACTTATCCTGAAAGTTTCAAACTGATCATAGAATAACAAAGGTTGGCCCCTAGTTGGCAGCCAACCTACCAGAAGCAAAGAAAATAGGAAAACCACAAAAGAAAACAAGCATAAGAAGGAGCATCGAATCAACTTAACATTTTTTTCCAGGGTTTTTTTCTTCAAGGAGGCCCCCTTGTTCTATTTCTTCATACCCTATAAGTCTAAGCAAACCTGAAACAACAAAATTTACTCCAGTTCTCAAGCATCACATATTGATAATAACAATCTTGGCAATATTATTATTCTCATTGAGGTCTACCTGGCCCTGTGTCTTGCATTCTACTTGCAAGCCTAACAGAGACGAAAAAAATATTGGGAACGTTTTTCGTTGTCACGAGCCAATTCAATTTAAATGTTTTTCAAACAGTTCATGGTAACGAACTGTAAGTAAGGAGCGACCCGGCTCAATAGTAACCAAAACTCTAAAAAACAGAATTTTGATACCAATAAATACATCAGAAGAATCAAAATTTTTATGCTGATTTCAAATATATCAGTTTCATGAAGTTTAGTCTTACCCACCAAAAGTTACGCGCCTGAGAAAATTTGCCTCATTTTCGAAAAAGGGGGGAAACAACCCCTAAAATTCATAGAACTTTAATGAAAATCACAGCATGAAATTCAGCGTGTCAGAGAACCCTACTATAGAGGTTTCAAGCTCCTATCTCTAAAAATCTGGAATTTTGTATTTTTTGCCACAAGAAAGATCACGGATGCGTTTTTATTTGTTTATTTTTTCCCCAGGGGTGATCGTACCGATCCAGTAGTCCTAGAATATCGTAAGAGGGCTCATTCAAACGGAAATTAAAAGTTTTAATGCCATTTTTAAGTGACCAAAAAATTGGAGGGCAACTTGGCCCCCCCACGCTCATTTTTTTCCCAAAGTCACCCAATCAAAGTTTTGAGATAGCCATTTTATTGAGCATGGTTGAAAATCTAATTAATATGTCTTTGAGGATGACTTAATCTCCCACTGTCCCCGTGGGAGGGGCTGCAAGTTATAAACTTTGCCCATTGTTTACATATAGTAGGCCTATTGGTTATTGGAAAGTATACAGGCGTTTTCAGGAGGATTTTTTTCTGGGGGGGGGAGGGGGGGGTTCCGGGTCAGAGTAAGGGTTACGGTGGAGGATCTTTCCATTGAGGATATTTCCTTGGGGGAAGGCATTCTTTAAAAAACGATCAGGAATTAAATAAAAAACAAGTTTTTTTCAACTAAAAGTAAGAAGCAACATTAAAACTTAAAACGAACAGAAATTATAACGTATATGAGGGGGTTCGCCTCCTAGTCAATACCTCGCTCTTTACGCTAAAGTTTGTTTAGTACTTTCAAAAGAGCTATCTATTCTAATTAACCGGCCTTTGTGATTCAGGGGTTTGTGATTCGAACAAAATTCAAACTTTAGCGTAAAGAGCGAGGTATTGACTAGGGATCGAACTCCCTAATATACGTAATAGAAACATTCGTTATAGAAATTCGTAATAGAAATTCGTTACGTAAGTTAATTCGTAAGTTACGTCAGAACAAAATTTCGAGAAAGCCAATTAGCCAAAAAAAGGAAAATTAATATGCGAATTTCTTTTTAATTATTCATGTACGGTGAGCCAAAATCAAAGCTGCATGAATTGAAAAACGTTCAGAAATTAACTAAAAAAAGCCAGTTTTTTTTAACTGAAAGTAAGGAGCAACATTAAAACTTAAAACGAACAGAAATTATTCCGTATATGAAAGGGGCTGTCCCCTCCTCAACGCCTTGCTCATTACGCTAAAGTTTGACTCTGTCTCACAACTTTATTTTTTAA
>JAQQPU010007353.1:22773-33267 GCA_029168905.1 Artemia sp. Kazakhstan ARC1039 | reverse complement strand
ATACATCGTTTCGTTTCGCGCTGAAGAAGAGAGGCGTTTGTCCTCTCGAAATATTCGCTTTTTTTTCAGTATCTTCATTTGGCCTATAAAAACCCCATTTTTGCTCGTTTTTCTTTCTTTATGTGATGTCAGGCCAATGTGGTTTAAGAAATTTTCCTAGTATCGTTTAAATTTATTTTATACCTCCTCAATTCAACCTGAAAAAAAATCCCAAGAAATTCGATCTTCGCTCTTCGACAACCTGGATACACTTAAATTCTTTTGATTTATTTAAATCGTAAGAGCAGAAGTAGTAATAGTAGTGGCCCCTAAAGTTTCAACTTATATTACAGTCGTTCTCGATATATTGCTGAGGTGTCTTATTGGAAACTATACACACAGTGCTTTTTTATTTAGTTTTACAGCAACATTTAGTTTTAAATTACATAACTGTGTGTGATTGTGTTGGCGGGGGGGGGATACCCAAAATCTGTAGAGACATAGTTCCTGGACCATTCTACTACGCTGAACAAAATCGTAGTTTCAAAATTTTTAGAGGACGTGTTTGGAAAATGGATGGATTTAGAAGGAGGGTTGCCTGCCCTCCAATCTCTTTTGAATCTTAAAAAGGGAACTAGAACTTTTTGATTTAGTTCAATATCCGTCTAAATATTCCTTGAAAGTAGTATTCCTTGAAACCTTTCTACTCTTAGCTTGCCCTGTAGCAATAGCTGTAGCAGCATTAGCGACAGTATGCGTACAGCCCTCTTTCGCAATTTCGATCTGATACGTTTGGGGAAAAGAGGCTACCAGGAAAGGGTGAGGGGGCTAGTTGCCCTCTTTGACTTTTTATTCTTAAAAGGTAGCTGAAATTGTGAATTTCTGATCAAATGAGCCTCTTCTAAAATCGAATGAGCCCTTTTTCAAGTTTCTATGACAAAGGTTTCAATGAAAACCTTATATGCCCCCAGGGAATGGCTTATAACCCTTGCCCTGAAGACTGTGGGGGAGTGTCCTGCTCAAAGGTATAATTTCCGGAACTTTCAACTACGTTGAACAAAATGACTATCTTAAAATTTTGATTGAATGTGTTTGGGGAAATGGTGGGCATGGAAGGATGCTAGGTGCCTTCTAATTTTTTCGACTGTTAAAAAGGGCACTAGCACTTTGAATTTATATCGACTGAGCCCTTTTTCAAGTTTATATATCGAATGTTATTTATATCGAATGAGCCCTTATTCAAGTTTCTACGACAAAGCTTTCAATGAAAACCTTATATGTCCACAGGGCATAGCTTATAACTCTTGCCCTGAAGACTGTGGGGGAGTGTCCTGCTCAAAGGTATAATTTCCAGAACTTTCAACTACGTTGAATAAAATGGCTGTCTCGAAATATTGATTCGATGTGTTTGGGGAAATGTTGGGCGTGGAAGGGGTGTTAGTTTTCTTCCAATCACTTTTGACTATTAAAAAGGGCACTAGCCATTTCAATTTCCAATCGAATGAGACCTTTTTGAAGTTTCTACGACAACGCTTTCTATAAAACCTTATATGCCCCCAGGGCATAACTTACAGCCCTTGCCCTCAGAAATATAGGGGGGGAGTGTCATCCTCAAAGACCTAATTTTCAGAATTTCAACTACGTTGAACAAAATGGTTATCTCAAAATTTTGATTGAATGTGTTTGGGGAAATGGTGGGTGTAAGAGGGGGGTTAGTTACCATCCAATCACTTTCAACTATTAAAATGGGCACTAGCCCTTTGAATTTATATCGAATGAGCCCTTTTTCAAGTTTCTACGACAAAGCTTTCAATGAAAACCTTATATGCCCTCAGGGCATAGCTAATTACCCTTGCCCCGAAGACCATGGGGGAGTTTCCTGCTCAAAGGTATAATTTCCGGAACTTTTAACTACGTTGAACAAAATGGCTATCTCAAATTTTTAATTGGATGTGTTTGGGGAAATTTTGGGCGTGGAAGGGGTGTTAGCTGCCTTCCAATCACTTTCGACAAAATGGCACTAACCATTTCAATTTCCAATCGAATGAGCCCTTTTTGAAGTTTATACGACAACGTTTTCTATAAAACCTTATATGCCCCCAGGGCATAACTTATCACCCTTGCCCTGAGGAATATGGGGGGGGGGTTGTCATCCTCAAAGACCTAATTTCCAGAACTTTCAACTACGTTGAACAAATTGGTTATCTCAACATTTTGATTGGATGTGTTTGGGGAAATGGTGGGCGTGGAAGGGGGTTAGCTGAATTCCAGTTTTTTCAACAGTTAAAAAGGGCACTAGCCGTTCCAATTTTAAATCGAATGAGCCCTTTTCCAAGTTTTTACGACAACTCTTTCGATACGAAGTGCCGTGGTATGGAAAAAAATAATACATTGGGCCAACATACTTCTTTACTTAGGCAGCACGATTGCACTCCCTATGATAAAACATACCATTTGAGCTACTGAAGACGCATTAATACCCTCGTCTTTTATTCCAGAATATTCATAGCCTGCCTCTTAACATACTCCCAAGAAGTTCCAATTTTCCTTAAATTTTTCCTTACGACATCCTCCCATCCCTATTTATAATCATAGATATAGAAGAGCTATAATGGGAAGAGTCCTTATACGCACTGAGACCCTTGGTGACAGATATTATTTTGGTTGATCGTACTGCCTAGATGGGTGTACTGTGCTCCATACGCTCCATAACTAACAGAGGCGGGCTTTGATTCCGTGGACTGATTGCCTACAGGCAGTCAAATTGCCTCTGAATTCTTTTTGTCAACTTAGCGTCAACCAGCAAATCAAAGGTGGAGCAAAGCTAGGTTGTGACTCAAACTATGCAAATTATGTACAACATTTTTCAGACATTTTGACTATTATTGATATTGTGTCAGAGACTTTGAGCGACGTGTGATTCCAGAGTATCAAGATAAATTTTTTGAAATAGATCTACCATAGACTAAATATTATCAAACAAATAATTGAAAGATACCTGGTATTTGCAAAAGAGGCATACGAAATGTTTAGCGATTTCAAGCCAGGTTTTGACATAAATTAAAAACTTTTAACCACAAAACTAGTTCTTCAAAGAAAAATAGAGAGCTTAACTAAACCAAAATTGAACAAAAATAAAGTAAAATAATGTTCCAAGCATAAAACTACCACAAACCACCATCAATAAATAAATGTAACCCAAGACAAACAGAATTACAGTAAATAACAGAGTCAAACTCAAAACGAGCAAAAATTAACATGAGTAGGGCTTACAACCCCCATACCTTCTCAACACCAGGATATAATCTGCACTTTACTGAAAACAAAATACATTTTTAGTTGTTTTCACGGTACTTGTTTATTATCCCAAACATACACAATAAGTTAAATAAGGTTAATAAAAATGAAAGGCAAAACATGATAAAAATGTAATACTTTAGTAACAAAATTATAGAAACTACAACAAAGAATTTCACAAGACGTGTTTGGAAAATGAATGGGCTTAGAAGGAGGGTTGCCTGCCCTCCAATCTCTTTTGACTCTTAAAAAGGGCACTAGAAGTTTTTGGTTTAGTTCAATATCCGTCTAAATATTCCTTGAAAGTAGTATTCCTTGAAACCTTTCTACTCTTAGCTTGCCCAGTAGCAATAGCTGTAGCAGCATTAGTGGCAGTATGCGCACAGCCCTATTTCGCAATTTCGATCTGATACGTTTGGGGAAAAGAGGCTACCAGGAAAGGGTGAGGGGGGCTAGTTGCCCGTTTTGACTTTTTATTCTTAAAAGGTAGCTAAAATTGTATATGTCTGATCAAATGAGCCTCTTCTAAAATCGAACGAGCCCTTTTTCAAGTTTCTACGACAAAGCTTTCAATGAAAACCTTATATGCCCCCTGGGCACAGCTTATAACCCTTGCCCTGAAGACTATGGGGGAGTGTCCTGCTCAAAGGTATAATTTCCAGAAATTTCAATTACGTTGAACAAAATGGCTATCTCAAAATTTTGATTGGATGTGTTTGGGGAAATGTTGGGCGTGGAAGGGGTGTTAGTTGCCTTCCAATCACTATCGACTATAAAAAAGGGCACAAGCCATTTCAATTTCCAATCGACTGAGCCCTTTTGGAAGTTTCTGCGACAACACTTTCGATAAAACCTTACATACCCCCAGGGCGTAACTTAAAACCCTTGCCCTGAGGAATATGGGGGGGGGTTGTCATCCTCGAAGACCTTATTTCCAGAACTTTCAACTACGTTGAACAAAATGGTTATCTCAAAATTTTCATTGAATGTGTTTGTGGAAATGGTGGGCGTGGAAGGGTGTTAGGTGCCTTCAAATTTTTTCGACAGTTAAAAAGGACACTAGCCCTTTGAATTTATATCGAATGAGCCCTTTTTCAAGTTTATAGATCGAATTTTATTTATATCGAATGAGCCCTTATTCAAGTTTTTACGACAAAGCTTTCAATGAAAACCTTATATGCCCCCAGAACATAGCTTATAACCCTTGCCCTGAAGACTTTGGGGGAGTGTCCTGCTCAAAGGTATAATTTCCAGAACTTTCAACTACGTTGAACAAAATGGCTATCTCAAAATGTTGATTCGGTGTGTTTGTGGAAATGTTTGGCGTGGAAGGGGAGTTAGTTTTCTTCCAATCACTTTCAACTATTAAAAAGGGCACTAGCCATTTCAATTTCAAATCGAATGAGCCCTTTTTGAAGTTTCTACGACAACGCTTTCTATAAAACCTTATATGCCCCCAGGACATAACTTACAACCCTTGCCCTGAGAAATATAGGGGGGGGATTGTTATCCTCAAAGACCTAATTTTCAGAACTTTCAACTACGATGAACGAAATGGTTATTTCAAAATTTTGATTGAATGTGTTTGGGGAAATGGTGGGTGTGAGGGGGGGGGTCAGTTGCCATCCAATCACTTTCAAGTATTAAAATGGGCACTAGCCCTTTGAATTTATATCGAATGAGCCCTTTTTGAAGTTTCTACGACAAAGCTTTCAATGAAAACCTTATATGCCCTCAGGGCATAGCTAATAACCCTTGCCCTAAAGACTGTGGGAGAGTTTCCTGCTCAAAGGTAATATTTCCAGAACTTTCAACTACGTTGAACAAAATGGCTATCTCAAACTTTTAATTGGATGTGTTTGGGGAAATATTGGGCGTGGAAGGGGTGTTAGTTGCCTTCCAATCACTTTCGACTATTAAAATGGGCACTAGCCATTTCAATTTCCGATCGAATGAGCCCTTTTTGAAGTTTCTACGACAACGCTTTCTATAAAAGCTTATATGCCCCAAGGGCATAACTTACAATACTTGCCCCGAGGAATAAGGGGGGGGGGTGTCATCCTCAAAGAACTTATTTCCAGAACTTTCAACTACGTTGAACAAAATGGTTATCTCAAAATTTTTATTGGACGTGTCAGGGGAAAAGGTGGGTGTGAGAGGGGGGGTTAGTTGCCATCCAATCACTTTCGACTATTAAAATGGGCACTAGCCCTTTGAATTTCCAATCGAATGAGCCTTTTTTGAAGTTTCGAAGATAACGCTTTCTATAAAAACCTTGTATGCCCCCATGATATAACTTACAACCCTTGCCCTGAGGCCTTTGGAGGAGTGTCCTTCTCAAAAACATAATTTCTATCTGCAAATCAACTACGCTGAGCAAAATTGCTATCTGAAAATTTTGATTGGAGGTGTTTTGGGAAATGGTGGGCGTGGAAGGGGTGTTAGTTGCCTTCCGATCACTTTTGACTATTAAAAAGGACACAAGTCACTCCAATTTCCGATTGAATGAGCCATTTTCGAGGTTTCTACGACAACTTCTTCGATAAAAAGTGCCTTTGTCAAAAGGAAAAGAAAATACATTGTGCCAGCATCGTTCTTAAATGCCCACAGGGCATAACTTAAAACTCTTGCCCTGAGGGCTGTGGGTAGTTTCTTCCTTAAAAACCTAATTTCCATCTGGAAATCAACTACGCTGAACAGAATGGCTATCTCAAAATTTTGATTGAATATTAGTTGCCTTCCGATTTTTTTTACATTTAAAAAGGGCACTAGCCGTTCCAATTTCCAATCGAATGAGCCCTTTTCCAAGTCTATACAACAACCCCTTCGATACGAAGTGCCTTGGTTTGGAAAAAAATAATACATTGTGCCAACATAGTTCTTTACTTAGGCAGCGCGATTGCGTTCCCTATGACAAAATATACCATTTGACCTACTGAAGACGCATTCATACGCTCGTCTTTTATTCCAGCATATTCATAGCCTTCCTCTTAACATACTCCCAAGAAGTTCCTATTTCTCTTAAATCTTTCCTTACGACATCCTCCTATCCCTATTTATAATCATAGATATAGAAGAGCTATTAATTCTTAATTATAGTCATCTTACCCGGAATGTCTTTTTTTTAAATCTTTCCTTGGGAAATCCTTCCATCCCTAATTGCAATCATAGTCATGGAAGAGATATTGGCTCTTAATTATAGTCATCTAACCAGAAATACATTTTTTTTTCAGTGGGACATCTCGCCAAATGATTAATAAAATGAAACATGCAACTTGAGTTACTGAAGACACATTCCTGGGCCAACATCCCGCTCTCAAAAATAATAGTACATGAATTAATGCTCTTACTACTACTACTACTACTACTACTACTACTACTACTACTACTACTACTACTACTACTACTACTACTAACAGCTCGCTGCAGCCAGAAGTGCCTGAGCCCAGCACAGCTAGACAAGCTCCGCCTCCATCCCAATATATTTAAATCTTCCCTCTTTACACCCTCTCAGGAAGTTACCATTTCCCTTAAATCTATCTTTGTAATATCCTCCTATCCCAACCGTTGACAACCTAATAATTTAAATAATTCAGCCTGAACCACAAATATTCGAAGACAGATGTTCACTATTTTGCCAAAAAGGTTTGCAAAATCAACTGTGAGACACGGGTACCTCTGGAATATCTGTTTGTTCCAAGATTTAACGTAGTACTTATAAGAATACATACAAGAACCATGCTTTTTAGAATTTTTATACTTTGATGTTGGTTTAATATGGAAGAAAAACTAATGGAACCACTAACAGTGTTTTATTACTAACCAAAATTATATAATTTAAAACAAGCAGAATTTTAAAAAATGGGTGGATCGCTGTTAAAACTATTTGCACTGTTTATTAGTATGTATACCATGAGCTGGCTGAAAGAAATCTAAAAATTTGCTAGGTAATTTATCGATAAATGATGTTTCATGGTCCTAGCTTAATCTGCGACCTTCAACCTTTTTCTCACTATTATGCTGACTATTAAGTTGAATTGTTCTGTATACAACATATTTGCCCATCTGAAGCATCTTTCATGATAAATATTATGGCTAAGCCGTAATATAGGAGATAATGTGGTAAAACAAAGAAAGTTAGGACGCTCAACAGCCAGTAAACACAAGAAAAATGTTATGTTTTGGCCAAAACTTTGCTCACTTTGCCTCCGTGCAAAAAAGTGTCAGCAAAGCCAAGAAAAATGTCAAGAACCAGTAAACACAAGAAAAATGTAATCTTTTAGGCAAAACCTTCGCTCACTTTGCCTCAGTTCAAAAAGTCCATGAAACTAAACAGATTACGACGGTAGACTATATAACAGCCGGAAGCTTTAACATCCTGTGAAGTCGAAGCAAATTCAGTCCAAGATTTTCTATACAAGTCCAGTGGACATTGTTCGTCACGCGTCAAGCCAAAATTAAATCCAATCTTTTTTCCCAAATTTCTAGAACTATTTTACCACAGTTCTGCCCTAGCAAAGACATATGTATGAATGATAGATAGATAGATAGATAGATAGATTTATTTTCCATATACCAGTAAAATAATTACATAGCAATCTACAAATCCCCACAAAGGCTCCTTGGCCTGTAGGAGGGGGATTATGAAAAGATCAAATAAACATTAAACATTTAAACACTTAAGATTTAAACAATATAAACATAACATTAATACTTAAACATATAAACATAAGCATTTGAACTTTTAACATGTAAAGCATTTGCTTAATAAAACGAGAAAAAAAAAGAATTAAATGAAAAAAACTATTGGCAGCAGGCAAAAGTAAAGAAAATTAATCACATGAAAACAAATATTTTTTTACTAGTCTTTTGAAGGTGCCAAACGAGTGGCATTCTCGAACCGAATCGGGAAGGGTGTTCCATGTCAAATGACACGCAATAAGAGGATTAAAATCGGATCTTATTGTTGGTGTATGGGGAATTTGGATATTTAGAGAACTACGGAGTTGATAATTTGACCGATCAGATACAAAAGAAGACGTAAATCTAAGGGATCTAGGAATATCACCATGGATTTGAAGAAAAGCGAAAGACGCACAGGAAAGAATATAAAGTTTTTTAATATCAAGTAACGGTTTAGTTGCCGAACGATTTACGTCCTGGATAAGATTTATAGCTTTATCATAAGTATTCGAAAGCGGTTTGAGAAAAGAAGGGAAAGTAGACATCCATATGACTGAACAATAGGAAACATAAGAATGAATTAAGCTATGAAATAGGATTCTTAGAATTGGCCCTGGAAAGATATGTTTTAGTTTTCTTAGAATATCGAGGTTTCTGCATACCTTCATTTTAATCAAATCAATATGGTGTTTAAAAGATAAATTTTCATCTAGGAGGATACCTAGGAAACGGACATGGCCATCCTTTGGTCTACTAATAAAGCCTTTGGATATATGAATTTCAGATAATTGAGGACAAGCCTGGGATATACGAGAAAAAACTAAAAAACTAGTTTTAGAAACATTTAAGGCAAGAGAGTTAGCATCAAACCAAATTGAAACTCTCTCAAAGAGGTCCACTAACTTTGTACGAACCTCATCCTCAGTTCTCCCAGAAGTAATAAGGGTGGTATCATCGGCAAAAGTAACAAGAGAATCCGAGGTATGCAAACTATAGTTGTGAGTAAGGGAGACTGTTGGATGACATAGACGACAGCAATAAAGAGGATTTTTATTTCTAACTGCAAAAATTAGGTCATTTATATAAATTAAAAACAGTGCCGGCCCTAAAACTGACCCTTGAGGGACCCCCTGGTCAACACTTAATGGTGAGCGAAAAAGTGGATCAACAGAAACTATTCTACCAGACAAGAAAGACTTGAACCAATAAAACGCACTGCCTCTTACGCCAAAATGAGAAAGTTTAAATAGAAGAACACTGTGGGTTAAAGAATCAAAGGCTTTACGAACATCCAGAAACAAAGCAGCAGGAATCAAATGGGAATCTATGGCAGAGTGAAGATAATTCAGTAAAACTGCACAAGCATGCTCAGTCGAATGATGTGCTCGAAAACCAAATTGAAAATTGTGAAAAAAATCTTTAGAAGTAAGAAAATTATTAAGACGAGAAAGCATCGCCTTCTCAAATATTTTGCTAAACACAGACAACAAAGAAATTGGCCGATAGTTGGCTGGATCATTTCGTGTCCCCCCCTTATATAATATGATGACTCGAGCACGCTTGAGACTACTCGGGAAAATACCATGCTGAAAGGAGAGGTTAATAAGTTTTGTTAAGGGATAAATAATGGAAGGAAGTATGAACTTAATTACTTTAGTAGGAATATTATCAGGGCCAGACGACGAACAATTTTTCAATCCCATAACAATTTTAGCTATTTCTTTCTCCGTCGCTGGTTCCAAAAACATTTACTTCATACAAGGAGGCCCAAGATAAGACCTGAAGTTGGATCCTGAAGGAGAAGAACCCACAGCCGAAGCGGTCCTTTTACCAATATTCGCAAAATATGAAGTAAATGCATCTTGAACATTCAGTTCACCTTCGATGATTTTGCCATCGAGATCCAAAAAAGAAGGGGTTGATGGAGACTGAAAAGAGGGCCTAAGCACAGAATTTATAACCTGCCATGTTTTTCGTATATCTTTACCACAATCTGAAAAACAATTAAAATAATACTGGGACTTGGCCTTTCGACACACAGAATTATAAATATTCCTATAAATTTTAAATCGCTGAAAGCAAATAGCTTTCATTGAAGGGCTAGCAGACTTAAAGGCCCTCCAGAGATTATTTTTTCTCCTACAACTCCTAAGGAGACCAGGGGTCATCCAAGGATTTAGAGGAAAAGCATTCTTAGACTTTCGATTAGAAGGTGAAACAGAACAAATATCAAGAACAGCGTCTTTAATAGACTCATAAAAAGTATCAAATAAATTACAAAAATCAGAATCACTCTCAAAACCACCCCAAGAAATTTCTGCCAATCTTGCCCTAAGAAGCATCAATTCCACTTCACCAAACCTAAAAGGCCTCTTACCAGACTCACTAGTCCTCTCAATAGTCAGTTTATCAAAACAGTATCTAGAGTAAACAGCGAAATGATCGGAAATGTCGCTCACTAAAACATAATTTTGGATCAAGGTGGCCGTACAGAAAATATTGTCAATCAGAGATGACGTACTCTCTGTTATGCGA
>JAQQPU010007352.1:0-37822 GCA_029168905.1 Artemia sp. Kazakhstan ARC1039 | reverse complement strand
CTTTGGGGTTGGGTAGGGGGATTGGAAGCCTTTGGGGTTGTGGTAGAGGACCTCACAACACTGTTCAAATGGAACTTGTGTATTATAAGGACCACAGAGTTTCTCCCTCAAAATCTCTTCAAAAATCACCTTTTAAAATGTCTCTAGCTGTTTCGCCGAAATAGTTCCATAAAATAGCTAAAACGGTTTCGCCAAAATTATCCCTAAACGGAATTTCGGCATGTTCCTTTTGTTTGGCATCTCTGCGCCAATGCATTTCAAATTATTTGGAAACCTTTTCTCGCGCTAAGATCAATACGTCTGCTCGGAAACGATTCTCTTGTTAGAAACAACAAATTAATTTCCCTTTCATGAATCAATTCTCTTTAGAACAACAAATTAATTCCCCTTTCGTGTCAATCAATCAATCATGACATCATCTGTCAGACTTTAAACTTTGTCTCGGAGACAATTCTCTTTGGAAATGTATCAAAGACATTAATTAACTTGACGTCATCTGTCAGACACTCCCTGGAAACAATTTGATTAATGACTGTCAGCACAGGTGTTCCAAATTCCTGGACGGCATAACATTCGCTGAGAGCGTGCCAAAAACACACCTGGAGAAAGAGGTCATGGAGAAAGAGGTCATTGACCCTGTCCTCATTAAACTATGTAAAAAAGTTGTAGGTGGCAGCAGGGGTGAGTCCTGGGACCTTCTGAGGCATCTCTACTGTTAAGATGTCTTGTTACTACAAATGGGAATGAATGGGCTTTCTCTACCCCTACAGCTTCCACAAAGTTTTGTTCCATTTCTTTTGTTATCTTTTATTTTTAACGAGATAGGTTTAGTTAAAAATATTCTTTAGCTATCTAACAATTTAGATAATCCTTCCAGATGTGGCGCAAGATTTGAAAAGTGTAAAACGAGATAATTTATGAAGGGCTTTGCATCATAAACGTTTTCTCATTTGCTCGTAGTTGATAGGGTTCAGTAAACCCACAATAATAGATAAAAAGCATATTTTATTTCACTAAAATGGTAAAATGGATGCCAGCTCTCATAAAGATGGGCCGTTTCTATGAGCGATTTGAATTTGGTTAATCTTATGGTTTGTTGAATTTTATGGATAATATTTGTTTAACAAAAAATTTGGCTTTTTTTTAATAAATTTGGGAATCAAACCAAAACGAGTGATTCATGTGAAAAACGGAACAAACTATGGTAAGATATTTGAAATTGTGAAATATCCAGGAGACCCTGCCGGAAGGCCCCGTTTTGCGTGCGTATTCCTCTGAACTTCATCTTCACTAGTTTGGAAAGTGGCGTCGAGAAATAGCGTGAGAATGGATCGAATAAATTATAAAAATTATTCAACGTGGCACTGTGTTGGCCATGGACGACTTGGTGCTGCATTGAGCGGTTATCAGTAGTAGTAGAAGAAGAATATCATAATCAATTATGCAATTTCAAGAATTTGGTGAAAACTGGCTGTAACTAAACATTTCTATTATAAGTATTCAATTTCATTACGATAGCTTAAAAGTATACATCCCGAAGAGAAGGGCATTGAAGCACGTTACTAAAATATAAAGCACATCGATGCCTCTTGAACTTTTGGTGCAATAATAAAAAATATAAGTTTAGTTTTGACCACTTACAAACATGTTAAAAGAAGCAGACTATACAGACGAAAAATAAAGAAAAAGGCTCACATGAAAGGTCCAGCTTTTACACAGCAGAAATTCAGAACACGAAATTATTCTAAAAAAAAAAAAAACACTCGTAGGCCTATATCAGAGACAGCACTCCAGCGCAGAAACTTTTGCGTAGTTGAAATTTATAGTGTCCCTTTTAAAAGTAAAATTTATTGGAAGGAAACTAACTCTTTCCTTTAACTTTTGTAGCTATCTAGCCACCATAGCCTCTCTCCCAATTTTTGGCATCAAATTCTTGAGATAATCATTTTGTTGTCAAAAAGTCCAATATACATGAAATGAAGAATGACATGGCCCCTCATTCTCTAGGGCAAGGATCATAAATTATTCAAATTGCAAACTGCTTAAATATAGCTTTTATAGTGTAAGGGGGGAGGGAGAGTGTTTGATCTAGGGTGCCCAATGGGTTCATACTTTTAAAGATTATTCCCTGGGCCAGAAGAAAAGCAAATGTTTTGCTAAGGGAGTTGCTAGACGGCTTGAAAAAGGGCCAAAAGTTTGTTGTCCCCCAAATAGGTCCTGAAAGGGGGCCAAAATACTTCCATCAAGTCAAAACTCATATCCTGGATTCCTATGGTTAGGAATAGTGACTTCAGAAGGGGAAAAGAGGTGTATCCACAGAAATGGGGCCCAACAAAGGGTCAAAAGGGGCATTGAACTATATTTCAGAGCATGTTAAAACTTAAAAGTTTAAATTATTAGGCCAGGAGGACTATAATTACTAAAGAAAATTTTACTTTGAGGCTATGGGGCTCAACAACTAGGGACCCAAAAAGGAATTTTCATAGTGGGGGTGGAGTATTTACGTGGGAAAAACTTTCCATATAGGGATTTTCCGTGGAAGAAGGATCTTTCATGGAGGAAGAGCCTCATTTCCCGACATTAGTTAAAAACGATCAGAAATTAAATTTTAAAAAAAAGTTTTTTTTATCAACTCAAAGTGAGGAGCAACATAAAAACCTAAAACGAACGGAAAGTATTACGTATATGAGGGGGGCTGCCCCTTCCTTAATACCTCGCTATTTACGCTAAAATTTGAATTTTTGTTCCAATTATTTAAGAATGGTTCCTGAAACACAAGGGCCGTTTAATTAGATTAATTCATTTTTTTTAAAGTTCTAAATAATAAATCTAGCGTAAAGAGCGAGGTGTTGAGGAGGGGTCAACCCCCCTCACATACGCAATAATTTATGTTCGTTTAAAGTTTTTATGTTGCTCCTTACTCTCAGTTGAAAAAAAACGTGTTTCTTTTTGTTCAATACACATTACAAAACGCTATGATTTCCTGAAATACGCTTTTCAGAATTAGAAGCGTATTGAGAACATATGAGAAGTCGATCAACTTTGTCTCTTAATTAGATCAAACAAAAAAAAAATTAACTGAAAGTAAGGAGCAGCATTAAAAGTAAAAACTCGACCCTCAATTGGAAAATTCTCTCCCCTCACAGAAAATTCCTTACAGTGAAACTCCTCACACGTAAAATACCCCTCACCAACCCACCTGGAAAATACCATCCGGACATCCTCGCTTAAAACCCTCCCGAAAAATTTCTCGCGGACGATTCCGCCTGAAAAAATATCCTTAACATACTTTCATTTTAAAATACTTTAATTTCCGATCTCTTCTCATATCATGTTGAAAACCCTGTCCGCGGAAAATTTCTCTGGAAATCCCCCCATCCTAAGTGGAAAGTTACTTCCGTGGAAAATGCCCATGAAGAATTTCTCCCACGGAAGATTTCCCTCCCCCTTCCATAGAAAACTCCTCCAAAGAATCCCAACCCCGCTGAAAATTTGCCCTGAAACATCTCAACATGTTAAATTTAATTTTTGACGGTTAACATTAAACCTAATGAACTTTACACATTTCGAATCAGCATTAGAATTCCATACTTTTGATGTATCTAATGCTATAAAAACTTTTTTTGGACTTTTTGAAAGGTTTACATCACTTACAAATGATTTAAAATTACTAACAAAAAAGAACGAATCACCGTTATATTTTTGAGGCTGTCCTAGACAATTTTCGACAAAACCGTTTCATCATTTTTCGATATATTTTTTTATTCGATATAATGTAGGGGAGAGGAATGTGTTTTTGAAAATTGAGGAAGGTTAGGATTTTTTTTTTAGGTTAGGAGGAATAAATACACATTTTTCAAAGTGAAAAATGTTTTCAGTAACTGCAAATTGAGTTCTGGCTTTAGAAGGGACAGGGACGTTTTCTTTAAAAAACTTGTTTTGCGGAAAAAGTTTTTGAAAATTAATCCTATAAATCAAGACACTACTTATCTGTTAAATGTGGAAAACAAATTTTCAGTCTTTGGTCAAATAATTCCCCTTGCTATTATGAAGTTGTAACTGATCCCACGTTAATAGCTTGAAAATGGGTAAACTATATGAAGATTTCTTAGAAAATTAAGTAAAAATATATTTGAAATTATTTTTTTAGCCTCCGGTGAGGAACATCTTCGACAAGTTGCTTTTCTGAATCAGAACAAGATTGGTTAAAAAGAATTTGCGTTCTGAGGTGACGAAAATGTCAAAACGAAGAAATTTAGAATTGATCCTTTGGAAAAATTATTTTGGCTAGGGTAAATCATAGGATTTTTTTTTCTTTCAAATTAAGTCATATTTAGGACCAAAGAAAGGTAAATGTGACTACCATGAAAGGAAACTATTAATCAATACATGAGGGATAATTGCTATGAAGAGCATTATTTGAGCCTTATTGAAAGACAGTTTTCGGATACTATTTTTTTCTAAAATTCTTATTAACTTTTAGACTATAGCCTCATTTACCGTTCCTGCATTCACAAGACGATGGACACGTTTTGCGATTTCCGTGTCCGGGAACAACATCACCCTCTATTTCAACTGTAGGGAGCACGAAACGATAGTTGCGAACCGCCGTGAGACGGAGCTAACTTTCAGCTCAGCATCAACTTTATATATCGCACAAGGAGGACCAGCTGTTAGAAGACCTTTTATGGTAAGCAGCTGTTTTTATTATGCAACTTGGATGTGATAATTCAAAACATGTTGTGTGAAAATTCTTGTAAAAGCTAGATTTACAGTACATACCTTCAAACCAAGCAAACTTGATCAGTCGCTTTACTAAATTTTCCTAAACTGATTAATTTTAATTAGTTAATTAATATATCTTGGTTTTCAAGATATTTAAAAGTTTTTTTTTCGATTTTGTTATATTCTTTTATGTCACTGTCAGAATATTTAGAGAATGGGTTATTCTGTACTAAGATTTCAGTTTTTATGTCTTAGATGTCTAGGATAAGCTTTCCTTTTACAAAGATCTGATTCTTACGAAAAAAGATCGAAATTTATTTTCCAGTTTTTCCGCTTTCGTTTAAATCTATTTTGTGTAACATTGTTTCTTTTGATTGCCACATTTGATCTTAGAGAATAGAAAAGATTCCTGATTCAAAGGTAGTTTCTTACCCACAACTAGAATTTGTTTTTTATTGGATATCATGCAAGTGGGACCAAAAGGGGGGAGGGTATTCACCCCTAGATTTTTATCTCCCCGCCTAGATTTCAAAAAATACATTTTTAGGGGATTTTCATTGTAGACTACCTTACTTTGGTATTTTCATTGAAAAAAAAAATCGAAAAAACAACTAAATTGCCCCCTTTCTAGATTTAAAAAAATACAAAGACATTGGAAAAACTACTGTTCCAACCCGATACTGTTTGCATACACTAGCAAAATACTTTAATCCCACCGGCTCAAATAATTGCTTTCTGAAAAAATGAGGAAACACCCTCAATTTTCTAGCAAAAAACCTTAGCCCTTCTAAGAATTATTTTACTTTCTGATTTTTTAATAAAAAAAATGTGATTGCAACAAATAAATTTCAAGTCGAACTAACTAGCATCAGTGGCACTAGTAGAGTGCTAAGTACCATTTTGCTTGAGGCCCTAGGAATTCCCATACTATTTGCTTGATGCTCTACACCTTTTCAAAGAGAGTGAGTATCCTCTCACAAGAATATACACTACAGTTTGACGTGCACATTGCAAAAAGTGGTTTCTGATTTTTTTGGAAAATTGCCTTTAGTCATGATTAGTTTGTTATGAATGTGTCGGTAGATAGCATTTGCGAATTGGATCGTATGAAGGTGGAGAAAAAAAGGGTATAGCATTTGCGAATTGGACTGTACGAACGATCTTAATTGAATAATATGGAAAAAAAACAGAGCTAGATACAGCTAAATCGTATTCAAAATATTTTGATATTAATTAATGTTTGAATAATAGGAGCGTGAATGATTCTAATTAGTGATTGGATCGTATGAAGATGGAGAAAAAGGGTTAAAGTGATTAGCAGTTAAGGTAACCCCGAAGAGCATGTTAACTCACAGTTTATTTATTATAAATTTGGAACACTATCAATCTATGGAAATGGTTAACGATGATAAAATGGTCTTATGACTTGACCTAGCTTTACTTCGTCGATGTTTGTCAATTTGAAATAGAGTTTAACGTTATAGTATACTAAAAAGTTGATACTAAGAGAGATGTAGATGGCAAGAAAAGAATTTTAATAATGGATAGCTTTAATTCTTTGATGTGTTCTGTGGAGATGGGGCGATGAACATTTTATTTGTTCATCATAGAAAGGCAGTGTAGTCTGGGAAAAGGATACCTAGTTTAAGGTATCAGGTCGAAAATGGTAAAACTTAACTTTAAAGTTTTTTGAACATTTTAGTTGTTCATCATATAAAGGCAGTGTAGTCTGGGAAAAGGATACCTAGTTTAAGGTATCAGGTCGAAAATGGTAAAACTTAACTTTAAAGTTTTTGAACATTTTAGTTGTTCATCATAGAAAGGCAGTGTAATCTGGGAAAAGGATACCTAGTTTAAGATATCAGGTCGAAAATGGTAAAACTTAACTTTAAAGTTTTTTTTAACATTTTAGTTGTTCATCATAAAAAGACAGTGCAGTCTTGGAAAAGGATACCTAGTTTAAGATATCAGGTCGAAAATGGTAAAACTCGACTTTAAAGTTTTTTGAACATATTAGTTGTTCATCATAGAAAGACAGTGTAGTTTGGGAAAATGATACCTAGTTTAAGGTATTAGGTCGAAAATGCTAAAACTTAACTTTAAAGTTTTTTGGACATTTTAGTTGTTCATCATTGAAAGGCAGTGTAGTCTGTGAAAATGATACCTAGTTTAAGGTATAAGGTCGAAAATGGTAAAACTTAACTTTAAAGTTTTTTGAACATTTTAGTTGTTCATCATAGAAAGGTAGTGTAGTCTGGGAAAAGGATACCTAGTTTAAGGTATCAGGTTGAAAATGGTAAATCTTAACTTAAAAGGTTTTTTGAACATTGTAGTTGTTCATCATAGAAAGGCAGTGTAGTCTGGGAAAAGGATACCTAGTTTAAGGTATCAGGTCGAAAATGGTAAAACTTAACTTTAAAGTTTTTTGAACATTTTAGTTGTTCATCATAGAAAGGCAGTGTACTCTGGGAAAAGGATACCTAGTTTAAGGTATCAGGTCGAAAATGGTAAAACTTAACTTTAAAGTTTTTTGAACATTTTAGTTGTTCATCATAGAAAGGCAGCGTAGTCTGCGAAAAGGATATCTAGTTTAAGATATCAGGTCGAAAGGGTTTTGGATCGAAAAATAAAACTATTTTCTTAAAATCTGAGCTAATAAGGGTTTTTGACCGTAAACTCTAGTTCTTTGTAAGAAAATTATGGAAAATACAATTCTCTGGTTCAAATGTGAAACTGAAGTCCATTTTTGGGTCGAAAAATAAAACTTATTTCCGTAGAATCTGAGCTAATAAGGGTTTTTGACCGTAAACTCTAGTTTTTTGTAAAAAACAAAATTATGGAAAATACAATTCTCTAGTTCAAATGTTAAACTTAATTCCAGTTTTGGATACACATAATGATGAGGACTGATGGTTCTAATTCAATATTTTTTTCATAAAAACAAACTATTTTTTTAACTTCGAAATTATTCAACTTTATTTATTTTTCTATTTATTTTTTTTGTACGTATCTTAAAATGACAAAAATATGCTTACGCTCTAACAATTGTACTCTATGATTGCCCAGAGACACGATGTGGCTTTCTCACTGGTATTCTTTGTCCGGTTATCGACACTACCTAGTCTATTGCATGTGTTAAATCAGTATTTTCTACGCAGTGGAACGATCAACACATAAGTCATATCTTTAAAAAAAGGTGAAGATGGAGCATTTTAATAAAGTGTGTTCAACGACAATGTTAATGTAGCATTGAATGCCGACAAGGAGAAGTATTTAAACTATGAAACAAGTACAAGTGGTAGCACTATTGGAAATGTATGCATGCATTGTCATGACAGTAAAGAATTAAATTTCTTTGAAGTACCGAAAAAATTCAACTCTTATTTTGGTGGATATGCGAGATTGAGATATCCAGAGATGATTGCACTCAAAGAGAATGCCAGCGTAAAGATAATCTTTGATGATAGAAACAAAGTATTTTTTTTAAACTTCGAAATTATTCAACTTTATTTATTTTTATGTTTTACGTATCTTAAAATGACAAAAATAAAATGACAAGGACAACTCCTTGCTACTGTTGCAAGTAACACATTACCTACTGATACATCCAATCGTCAGCTTTCGGGTATTAGCATTTAACGGAAGGTCAAAAAAGAAAGGCCTACTCTTCTACTAATATCGTAAACCATATCTTGTCTACATTCTGAAACTGTTACCTGTGTAAAAATAATGTGATAATAGACAGTGAAATTGCCAGAAAAATAAAAAGGGCATTGGCAGAAAACATCACTATGGAATATAAAGATGAATCGATGAAAAACAAAGCACCAGCAAACGTTACTGCCATTGATCAAACAGTCAATGAACCAAATAATACCAAAGACGAAAAGCATATTGAGCCTGTTGGTAAAACACCAGTAAAAATTGTGTATGACTCAAAATGGAATAATGATTATTCTACTGATTACGAACTAAGAGAAGACAATAGCCACAATATCAAGAGAGAACATGGTCAACTATTTTTTGGAACAGATTCAGAATATCCAAAGTTGATCATTGAGATTAATAATGTATCATAATATATTTTTGTATTGATATTCTACATAGTATTATTTCATTAAAAATATATTATGCATTACATTGTTATGTGTTCATTATTTTTAGAGTAAGCTAGCATATCAAACGTTTAAAATGTCTATTAATACATCGGAGATGTAAGAAAAGGAATTTACATACATCTATTGTCAGACACATGGGATAACACTGACAAAATATAGGTATCAGAATGATTAAATGCTTTATCAACATCCGTTGTTGGATATATCATTATGAAAAAATTGTAAGTAAGTAAGTAACAAACTCTTTCTTGAATTCACCTCTTGGATACACAGTACAGAAATTTAATTCAGGAAATTATGAAGAAAAATTGAACAAATTCTTTATTAACATTCATTATCGATTGAAGTCGCTTCCTAGACAGACAATACAGCAATTTCACAAAATCTAAGCATAAGAGTGATTAAATTCTATATCAAAATCCATTTCTCGGATACATAGGAAAAAGTTGACAAAATATAAGTGTTAGAGTGAATAATTTTTTTTATCAACATCTTTTGTCAGATACATCGGATAAAATTGACAGAATCTAAGTGTCAGAGTTAATACATTTTTTTTATCAACATCCTTTGTCAGATACATCAAATAAAATTGACAAAATCTAAATTTCAGAATGAATAAATGCTTTAACAACATCCTTTGTCGGATATGTTGGATAAAATTGACAGAATCTAAGTATCAGAATTATTAAATTCTATATCAACATCCCTTTGTTGGATACATGGGATAAAATTGACAAAATCTAAGTATCAGAGTGAATAAATTCATTATCAACATCCTTTGTCGGATATGTCGGATAAAACTGTTAGAATCTAAGTATCAGAGTGATTAAATTCCATATCAACATCCCTTTCTCGGATACATGGGATAAAATTGACAAAATCTAAGTATCAGAGTGAATAATTGCTTTATCAACATCCTTGAAATGCATTATCGACATCATTTGTCGGCTATATCGGATAAAATTGACAAAATCTAACTATCAGATTGATTAAATTCTATATCAACATCCCTTTCTCGAATACTTGGGATAAACTTAACGAAATCTAAGTATCAGAGTTATCAAATTCTATATCAAAATCCCTTTCTCAGATACATGGGATAAAATTGACACAATCTAAGTATTAGAGTGAATAAATGCTTTATCAATATTTCTTAAATGCATTATCAACATCAAATGTCAGATACATCGGATTAAATTGACAAAATATAAGTACCAGAAAGAATAAATTCGTTTTCAATGTTTTTATCGAATACATCAGATAGCAGTCATAAAATCCAAGTTCTATTCATTTTGACTGCATGCGTCGTTACGTTGAATTTAGGTTAGAACGGTTATAGATGACACTACACCCGCTCAGACACACAGTCATAGTGAGAAAGATATTCAAAAAGTTGAGTTAATTTAAGTTCACTTAGAGTGGCCAGAAATGCATTGGATTAAGCAAAGCGGGCCCCCGCGGCGCTTCCCGGCCAGCGGCGCTTCCCGGCGGTTGACCTGGGGGGATTTTCCGGCGAGTATGGTTAGGTTAGGCTAGATTAAGTTATTTTAGATTAGGTTAGGTTAAGTTAGGTTAGCCTATGTACGTGCGCGTACGTAGAAAATACAATTCTCTAGTTCAAATGTGAAACTTAAGTCCAGTTTTGGATACTCATAATGATGAGGACTGATGGTTCTATACAGTCAAAAACCATTATTAGCTCAGTTTTTACGGAAATAGTTTTATTTTTCGATCCAAAAATGGACTTAAGTTTCACATTTGAACCCGAGAATTCTATTTTCCATAATTTTCTTACAAAAAACTAGAGTTTACGGTCAAAAACCCTTATTAGCTCAGATTTTACGGAAATAGTTTTATTTTTCGATCCAAAAATGGACTTAAGTTTCACATTTGAACCAGAGAATTGTATTTTTCATAATTTTCTTACAAAAAAACTAGAGTTTACGGTCAAAAACCCTTATTAGCTCAGATTTTACTGAAATAGTTTTATTTTTCGATCTAAAAATGGACTTAAGTTTCACCTATGAGCCAAAGAATTGTATTTTCCATAATTTTCTTACAAAAAACTAGAGTTTACGGTTAAAAACCCTTATTAGCTCAGATTTTACGGAAATAGTTTTATTTTTCGATCCAAAAATGGACTTAAGTTTCACATTTAAACCAGAGAAATGTATTTTCCATAATTTTCTTTAAAAAAACTAGAGTTTACGGTCAAAAAACCCTTATTAGCTCAGATTTTACAGAAATAGTTTATTTTTCGATCCAAAACCCTTTCGACTTGATATATTCAACTAGGTATGCTTTTCCCAGACTACACTGCCTTTCTATGATGAACAACTAAAATTTCCAAAAAACTTTAAAGTTAAGTTTTACCATTTTCGACCTGATACCTTAAACTAGGTATGCTTTTCCCAGAGTACACTGCCTTTCTATGATGAACAACTAAAATGTTCAAAAAACTTTAAAGTTAAGTTTTACCATTTTCGACCTGATGCCTTAAACTAGGTATCCTTTTCGCAGACTACACTGCCTTTCTATAATGAACAACTAAAATGTTCAAAAAACTTTAAAGTTAAGTTTTACCATTTTCTACCTGATGCCTTAAACCAGGTATCCTTTTCCCAGACTACACTACCTTTCTATGATGAACAACTAAAATGTTAAAAAAACTTTAAAGTTAAGTTTTACCATTTTCGACCTGTTACCTTAAACTAGGTGTCCTTCTCCCAGACTACACTGTCTTTCTATGATGAACAACTAAAATGTTCAAAAAACTTTAAAGTTAAGTTTTACCATTTTCGACCTGATAGCTTAAACCAGGTATCCTTTTCCCAGACTACACTGCCTTTCTATGATGAACAACTAAAATGTTCAAAAAACTTTAAAGTTAAGTTTTACTATTTTCGACCTGATATCTTAAACTAGGTATCCTTTTCCCAGACTACAATGTCTTTCTGTGATGAACAACTAAAATGTTCAAAAAACTTTAAAGTTAAGTTTTACAATTTTCGACCTGATATCTTAAACTAGGTATCCTTTTCCCAGACTACACTGCCTTTCTATGATGAACAACTAAAATGTTCAAAAAATTTAAAGTTAAGTTATACCATTTTCGACCTGATACTTTAAACTAGGTATCCTTTTCCCAGACTACACTGCCTTTCTATGATGAACAACTAAAATGTTCAAAAAACTTTAAAGTTAAGTTTTACCATTTTCGACCTGATACCTTAAACTAGGTATCCTTTTCCCCGACTACACTGCCTTTCTATAATGAACAACTAAAATGTTCAAAAACTTTAAAGTTAAGTTTCACCATTTTCGACCTGATACCTTAAACTAGGTATCCTTTTCCCAGACTACACTGCCTTTCTATGATGAACAACTAAAATGTTCATCGCCCCATCTCCACAGAACACATCGAAGAAGTAAAGCTATCCATTATTAAAATTCTTTTCTTGCCATCTACATCTCTCTTAGTATCAACTTTTTAGTGTACTATAACGTTAAACTCCATTTTAAACTGACAACACTGTTCAAGTGCCACTTGTGTATTATACAGAACACATCGAAGAAGTAAAGCTATCCATTATTAAAATTCTTTTCTTGCCATCTACATCTCTCTTAGTATCAACTTTTTAGTATACTATAACTTTAAACTCTATTTTAAATTGACAACACTGTTCAAACACCACTTGTGTATTATACAGAACACATCGACGAAGTAAAGCTAGGTCAAGTCATAAGACCATTTTATCATTGTTAACCATTTCCATAGATTGATAGTGTTCCAAATTTATAATAAATAAGCTGTGAGTTAATATGCTCTTCGGGGTTACCTTAACTGCTAATCACTTTAACCCTTTTTCCCCGCCTTCATACGATCCAATCACTAAATAGAATCATTCATGCTCCTATTATTCAAACATTAATTAATATCAAAATATTTTTAATATGATTTAGCTGTATCCAATTCGTAAAAATGTTATCTAGCTCTGTTTTTTTTCCATATTATTCAATTAATATCGTTCGTATAGTCCAATTCGCAAACGCTATACCCTTTTTTTCTCCACCTTCATACGATCCAATTCGCAAATGCTATCTACCGACACATTCATAACAAACTAATCTTGACTAAAGGCAATTGTCCAAAAAAATCAGAAACCACTTTTTGCAATGTGCACGTCAAACTGTAGTGTATATTCTTGTGAGAGGATACTCACTCTCTTTGAAAAGGTGTAGAGCATCAAGCAAATAGTATGGGAATTCCTAGGGCCTCAAGCAAAATGGTACTTAGCACTCTACTGGCACTAAATTTGAGCTGCTAGTTTTTGATCCCCGAAATTTCTTTGCCCCACACTTCTACAATTAAGAAAACTATTAACGCCCCATGGTCCCTTTAGAACTCTAAAGTAGGCCTACCGTCATTTGTTTTATTTTATTGTATGCACCTGCCTTAGACAATATCTTGACACTTTTGTAAATTCAAAAAATTATAGTTTTATTACGGCCCTCTTTAATGCGCAAAAAAATCATTGTCAAATGCTTCGACAAAAAAGTAAAAATCAAAGATTTCTCTAACTTGAAGTAGCATCAGTTCAACTCGGCTTCGGTACAAACTTCCTGCGCCCACAAAGCATCTTTTCCGTATGCATTTATAAATAAGAAAAACAAATATTAATATAGCTGCTTTCATTTACCGTCACTACCGTTAAATAAAAAAAATAAAAAATATCGTGACACAAAGCCGTTTGAGGTCAACACAGCGCAAACCCGTCTCAGTATCCTGGATGATCAGCCCTCTTTGAGGCATTTAAATGTGTGATTCCTTAGTCAAAAATCTTCTTTCTCATATGATTTTGATGAAAAACCAATAATATCTCGAGATTTCCCAAATTCAGCTAAATTTCAAGCTTCAGGAAGTAGTACGAAAAATTCAGTATGCATTTCTCTAATTCACAAAAAAAATCCTTTTTGCTGGATACTATGGCCATATAAAATTCAAAAGCATAAAGCTAAACATATAGCTTACTGAAGAGAAGGGGGTTTGAGATGGAATTGTACTGCTAATGCTCATACTCTGGGTAATGCTATAGAGTTAGGGCTGCCCTGAATGAAACATGCCAACAAAATAAGTTCAATCATACTTTAATTTAAAAGCTGACCAATTAATCAATAAACAAGTTTTTGGATTAAAAATACTGCTGCAGGTGGTAAGTTATAAAGAAATATATATATATATATATATAAATTATATTTAAATAAATGCTTCAACTTCAAAAATAAAATTTTTCTTCCTCTTAATGTCATATTTTCTGAGAGTGATTAAACAATCTTCTGGTTGAGGAGCTATTGTCAGTTTCTAGTTAATAGTACTATCAGTGTGTCTAAATCCATTGGGTGGGTGTGTACCATACCTTTTCTTGAAATGATATATTGCGTTCATAGGATTTATTTAGTTTGTCTCCAGGTATTTACCATTGAATAGATAAGCGTTGTGAAGACTTCAAATACGCCCATTGTTTGAGGCAAGATGATGTTTTGATTAGCTAGGAATTGCAAATAATGCTTAAGTTATTTATGACTACAAAAAAAGAGATTGTATTTTTGTTTTATTTGACTACTCATCATGCCATCTACATTACACTGTTTTGTAGAAATATGATATTTATGAAAGATGGTTAAAGGCTTTTTTGCAGCAGCAAAACTGTTAGTTAATAATTCTGTCTAATAGTTTTGTTAGGACCGTGGAATTGTTAACTACTAAAAATGATTTGCCTCCAATTCGCTGAAACGTAATAATAGGGCGGGAAATCCAAAACACTCGAGCGTGGGAATAAGTTTTGAAAATTTAGTTACCGTGGTGTAATGATAATGTGACTCTCCTTCAGTGCTGGGGGGTGTGACTTCAGTCCATTCTATGGTAGCGAAGGTTTCTGGACAAAATAAAGCAAATTCCTCAAGCCTATTTTCGTCCTGTGGTGGCGCAGTCGATTTGACCTTGGCTTGGTAATACCGACTGTAGCAACACAACGCAGTGCCGATGCAGGGACCTTAGTAGTCAAAAAGCGTCATTTACCCGACTAGCCTTAAAAATTTCAGGGATTATTTTTGAGGCCAATAGGATCTCAAGGCAACAAAGAAAATTGTTGACAACGCATTGGTCAGGTCAGAATAACCAAAAAAGTCTTTCTCTCCAATTGTTTTGGATCAGGTTTTGTCTCTAGTGTGTTCAGAAGTGTTGTTAACAGATATTACCAATCTTGAAATCTCTGTCAATGTTATAAGCATAGAAACTGGTCCTCCTGATTTGGTGTGTAATCCACTTTTTGAATATTACACTTGAAACTCACGAACTATTTTCGTCAACAGTGATACTATTTCTTAGAGAAATTTGTAACTAGTTGGAGGAAAACGCAATTGTTGGAAAAAGTGCTTTCTAACAGTTTTTGTTCGGGCGGTGGAAAAAACCTAAAAACCACGCTTTAACGATGCAAAAAAAACTGGTTATTTTACGAACAAAAGCCACTTTATGGGTACTTTAGGAAGGTTTATCTACAAAGCCTGAAAGAACATGTAAAAACAAAACAACAACAGTACTTTAGCTAATGAAAACATAAGAAAAAACTCTAAGAGCTTAGTGATTTACACTTGCAGGTAAAAAAAATATTATGTTAACGAATAAGATTAGAGATTTTATGAATTGTAGGCAAATAAAAAGATGAAATTATGTAAAGGACTTAAAAATGCCCCAGAAATTTAGGAAAAAGCTGTAAGCCCCCTTGCAAACGTAAATAAGGTAATAATGATAGGTCTTGTAAAATAGTAGAGGAAAATCAAATCCAGAAAATTTTGAGCTAAAAGAAAATTGTTTTTCAGCATAAAGCGTCTCACAGGTTTTTGGCGCTTTTCGGGAAGTAAATGCACGATTGACTATACAAACTAAATCTGTAAATGACATTCTGCAGCCTTTCGATTTATGAAAGACATACAAGCCTCTTCAATGGGTGTACTCGTAACGATATCTTCCGGTTTCTAAAACGATGTGCAAAAATTTACTGAGATATAATGGATTCTGTTGTTTAGTTAGATAAAAAAAAACAATTCTTTTTAACTGAAAGTAAGGAGCGACATAAAAACTTAAAACGAACAGAAATTATTCCGTATATGAAAGGGCCTGTCCCCTCCTCAACGCCTCGCTCTTTGTGCTAAAGTTTTTTATTGTTTTAAAAAAAATAGAGTTATGAGAAAGAGTCACACTTTAGCGTAAAGAGCGAGACGTAGAAGAGAGGACAGCCCCTTTCATATACGGAATAATTTCTGTTCGTTTTAAGTTTTAATGTCGCTCCTTACTTTCAGTTAAAAATAATTGTTTTTTTTTATTTATTTTTGAACGTTTTTGAATTAATGTAGGTTTTGATTTTGGCTCACTGTAGATCAATAATTAAAACAAAATTTGCATATTAATTTTACTTTTATTTGGTTAAATGGCTTTCTCGAAAGTTGTTTTAATTTTATTTACGAACGTTTTTATTAGTAATAAATATACGTAACTTACGGATTAACATACGTAACGAACTTCTATATTCATATATTTTTAATACGTATATTAGGGGGTTCACCCTCTACTCAATACCTCGCTCTTTACGCTAAAGGTCGAATTTTGTTCCAATTCTTTAAAAATGACCCCTTAATCACAAAGGACGTTGAATAGAATAAATAGCTCTTATGAAAGTACTAAAAAAAATCTTTGGCTTAAAGAGAGAGGTATTGACTTGGGGGCGAACCCAATCATATACGTAATAATTTCTGTTCGTTTTAAGTTTTGATGTTGCTCCTTACTTTCAGTTGAAAAAGTTTTTTTATTTAATTTCTGATCGTTTTTTAAATAATGTTGGGAAATTCGGTGCCCCCTTCATAGCAATGTCCCTTCCCCCATGAAAACTTCCTCCACGGAAAGATCCTCCCGCATAACCCCCCGACCCACCCTCCCTCCACTACCAGAATAAATCCCCCCTGAAAACGTCTGTATACTTCTCAATAACTAATACTATATGTAAACATTGGGTAAAGTTCATAACTTTCAGCCCTCCCCCCGGGGACTTTGGGGGATTAAGTTATCCTAAAAGACATAGTTATTATATTTTCGAACATGCGGAACAAAATGGCTATCTCAAAATTTTGATCGGGTGACTTTGGGAAAAAAATGAGCGTGCGAGGGGGTCTAGTTGCCCTCCATTTTTTTGGTCACTTAAAAAGGGTATTAGAACTTTTAATTTCAATTCAAATGAGCCCTTCCACAATATTTTAGGACCACTGGGTGGTTACGCTCACCCCTGGGAAAAAAAAAAACAAACAAAAACAACAAATAAACACGCATCCGTGATCTTTCTTCTGGCAAAAAATGCAAAATTCCACATTTTTGCAGATAGGAGCCTGAAACCTCTACAGTAGGGTTTTCTGATACGCTGAATCTGACGGTGTGATTTTCATTAAATTTATATAACTTTAAGGGGGTGTTTCCCCTTTTTTTTAAAGTCAGGCAAATTTCCTCAGGCTCGTAAGTTTTGATTGGTAGGACTAAACTTGATAAAACTTATATATTTGAAATCAGCATTAAAATCTGATAGTTTTGATGTATCTATTGGTATCAAAATTCCGTTTTTTAGAGTTTCGTTTACTATTGAGCCGGGTCGCTCCTTACTTACAGTTACCACTCTCCTTACCACGCTCCACGCTCCGTCGCTCCTTTCCACGAACTGTTTGATCAATCCATTAATGAATGAGTTTACTGTGCTAAAAGAGTTATAAAATAATAATTAAGACAAGAAGGCTAAACACTTACGGAAGCTTACATTTAAGGGGCAAAGCTAAACAGAACAAAAAAGAAGGGATTCTAAAGAACGTATCCTTAACCTTATTGGTTAATAATTTGGTTTGTTTAGTCAAAAAGTGCGTACAACACAGCATTGCTCAGATGCAATACTTTGAGTTTCATTGATAATCAATTCGTTTAACTAAGGCAACTTTCTGACCATGTTTGTAGTGCAATAGTGGGAGGGAAAAGGTAGGTAAATATTACTGAAGACAGTAGCCTAAAAGGGGGAGGGCTGATGAGCTTCGAACTGCTGAAAGTAAAAGTAAGTTCTTTGTACATGATTTACAGAGTGGGAGTTAATTAGCTCCAGACGTGAAAACAATCTATCAGCACACTTTGTTTTCTTTTTCTTAGTTTTTTTTTAGTTTATTAGTTTAGATTTGTATGTCCTTTAGTTTTTGAAAGATCAGTATTATAAATAAAATTCTATTATTCTTCTAAATTAAAAGCCAGGACTATATTTTTTTGGAAAGGGAACCCTCTTAGAGAAACCCTAAGGGATTACCCTATAGTTGGATGGTTGTTGGGAGAGTAGGAATGCCTTGAAAAAGTTTTTCATTAGGATGATGAGACCTTTCGCCCATTGTGTGTATCACACAGACTAAGACATAAGAATATATACATGTCTGATATATAAAAGATGTATCAACATTCTAACGTTATGTATAATATTGCAATATAACTAATGTTGGGGTTCCACCCCTGTTTCTTTTCCTTTCAGATAAATGACCTATTTTCGTTTCTTTAATTACATTTGCTTATAGTATAATTTCAAAAGACAGATTAAATTCCCGTTACTAAGCGATTGTGGTTTTGCAATAGGTAAGCTGTGAAGCAAGTTTATTTTTACTTCCTGGTTGGGAGTCATTGAAAGATAAATCTAAGAGGTAAAATTGGGTTTGAATGAGGAGGTAGCTGATTGGCTGGGCCAATTGACGGTCCACCCATACAAACAGTGCTGTACAAATTATTATTATGTTTTAGTCTGCGTTTGGACCCCAGTCGGGGATATATATATTTTTGTGGTTTTTGTGACCCTTTTTGGAAGAATACAAGTAAGATATTTTCTACAAACTGTGTACTATTTTCCGTAACCCAGGCAGGGTAGGAATAGAGCTACGAGGTACCGTCATTATTATATTGACAGGGAGGTTTGTTACCTCCAAGGAGAGAGTAGAGGTTTTTTAGCCGTAACCCAAGGCGGGTACATTTGGCTTTAGAAAGTGGCCATTTGACCACTCGATCGCGTTATCATACCCTGGGACAGGGTATACAGTAAATAGGGTAGTACCAAACCCGATATTTGCAGAACCGTTGGGGTAAGAGCGGGAATCTCACTAACATTTGGGCCGACAAGGGGTTCTCCCCTTCGAGTAAGTGGCATAGCAACCTTCTTTGCGCCATTTTTGCCTTTAAAAGTGGTGACCCCACACATAGGCCTACACCCCAATAACTAATAATATGGTATAGCTAAAGTAAAAAGATCATAGCTTATCCTGTCTTAAAGCTTACCTACTTATGAGTGTGAAATATATCAGTTCAAATAATAGACGCAAACCTAAACTATTTTGTTACGTGCAGTTTGTGCAGTGCAATAATGAACACACATAAAAGGATTTTTTGTTGTCGCAAACCCTATTCGGTCGAATTGAAAAGGATTTTGTAGGTCTGTTTCCACGCCGTTCATGGCAACCACTACTGTCTTTCAAAGAAACGACTTCACAACTCTCAATGTCTTTGACCAAGGACATTCGCAGAGGTCCTTTTAGCAAAGCCTACTAAAATTTCATCCCTCCTAGGAGGTTGGCCTCTTATAAAGGGCATAAAATCAACAATAACTCCCACACTCGCTGCTTCTTGGAAACTCGGTACTTCAGCTGGCCACTTTTCGTTGGTAAGAAGGTCTTTCAGAAATTCTAATTAAGCACACTTACTGCTAGTTCTTAAGACAGTGCTTCCACTTTGTGTAACCTCAAACAGTGCCGGTGGATATGAATTAAGTTCATGACTTAATATTTTCTGCAATATATCGGTGCGTGGGCTCTGGTCAGTACCATAATCCATTTGAACTCATCCAATTCCGTCTTGGCATGCACTATACTACGTGATGACTTTTCGGGTACTTTTTTATAGCTTTGGTATGTCTTTAATGTCAACTTTGAAAATGCAGCAGTATCTCCATCGACAGAAGCACCGATAGCCTTTAAGCCAGAAGCTTTGATATTCAACAAACTTTCGGCGACACCGGTTTCCACCAGCTCTCCAGTTATAATATTGAGCAAAGTGTCACTATCGGAGTAGAAAGGGTCAACATGATCCTGAGCAACCGTCACCACTTTTTGATCTAATTCTTCTTCTCTTTTTTCTGAAGCACCTGTTGAATACTGGCTATCGTCGAAATCGCTTAAGCTTTGTGACCCACATTATTAGTTCCCCCTGTAGTATAGGATGCAGAGGCTCTACTTTTAGAACCAGGATATATAGTAAGAAGTTATTTGTTTGTATCCTATTTCTACTAGACAGTATCTGATTATTTTTTGAATGATTATTGCCCAATTGATTGAATAAAAAATACAATACAATAAAAAATAAGTTGTTTTTATCAGGGGGAACTAAGCAGGGGTTAATCAAAGGGATTTGGGGCCAGGTTAAAGGGTTGTGGGTGATGCGGGTTAGACCCCAACTTCCGAGAAAGCTGAAAATTAAAACGAAATCAGGCTTTTCAAATTCTGGTAACTTAAAATTCCAGAATTTTTTTAAATTATAAGATAAGATAAGATTCATTCTTCATTAGATACACATACAATATTACATGTTATTATTCCCCCAAAGGCTCATTGGCCTGTACAAAGGGGGAAGACAAATGAGTTGCTTACTCAGAGATGAAAAAGAAAAGAAAATTTAAAATGATCACTTACTCACATACGAAGGAGAAGAAAAGAAAATAATATGAAGTGATTATTGTATTCAGATTGAGGATTAAAATATGAATCACATGGTCTGTTTGTTTCATATCTATCTCATTATGGCCTAACTGGATGCAATCCTAGAGAAACTACCCAATGAGATCAAGTGATGACATACAAAAAACGCCTTACTCACAAATAAGATCACATGCTATGCAGCCTCCACTGAATTAACCAAAAATTATCGCCAGGAACTTCTTTATCCACTTCTGTTGTCTTGATTCGTTCTTGATACTAAAACTACAGCAGTCAAAACAACACCAATCTTGCTTTTTTCTTCTAGAGGACACCGGAGAATGACGTCTGAAACCGGTGTTTGCGGCTTTTAATCGCTAGATAGCACTTTTCGGGAAATCTGAAGTTCAGATCCCAATTTAATAGACTTCCCTAGTTCCCCCCTTGTTTTAAAGTGCCGTTTTTATCTTCAGTATTAGCGTTTTTTAGGCTGTCCTTTAGTATATGTTTCATAATAACCCAATTCCGTCGTACCCCCTTCTTGAAATAAGCAAGATAGTCAAGCGTGGTGCCCTGACTATAAGGAAATGGGCCTAAAGGAAAGAGGGGGTGGAATCTAAAATATTTTCATGGAATATCTTGTGAAAGCTGACCTTTCACTTTTTGAAAATTTGTAAGCTCCAGGCTACACTCTGCTTTTTAATTAAACTATATACATCTTTGCGATTGATGAATTTTTGCCAAAAGAATGCAGGTTATTAATTCTAAAGAAAAACGGAACAAGTGAATCTTTAAAGCTGTAATAGAATCAATCCAAAGAAAATCTTTTGTAGTCGAGATAAACAAAATAGGTGCCATTGAGGCGTCTTGGACTGAATGGGATGTCTTATTGTTGTTAACATTTTTTCAAACTTTCCTTTGTATTGAGGAGTTTTGCCCAATAATAGCTTGATGTGCTTTTTTTGTAAAATTTTATTAATATTTTTTTATGGAATATTTACAAGTTCTTAATTAGTTTAACAAATTTGAAGATTATTGTACAAATGTTTAGCCACATTTACGGTACGTTTCAAATCTCCATGCACCAGCAAGTCTTGAATGTACAGGCACCTAGTTTATTACAATGGGATCATTACTTCTGGGGGGAGATACAAAAAAAACAAAAGTAAGGGGTGTGCAAGAAAATATAAAAGAAATGTAAAACACTGTGAAAACTGAGGTTTTTAGGAGTCCAGGACCTGACCCCTCTCTTTTTTGAACATGTGTGTATTCCCCCTTTATCGGACTCGCTGTTTAATATATTTTCTCAAATCTTAGACCCATTGGGTGAATCAGATAAAACATCAAACACATTTCGAAAAAAAATTCTGAAAAATTGCTACCATTTAACTGAGAATACATTTTTTTTTAATTTCAGCATACATTTTCGAAAGCCGTACACCAAATTACTAAAACCATCCTGTTAACTTTATTCTTATATGTGCACGTAGACAAAACATTACAGGGGAGTGGAGGGAAAACGAGGAGTTTTTCAGGAATGGCTTAAACACTGTAAAAGTGCATTTTTAGGTTCCATAAGCTAGACCTTCTTTGGGAGGAAGGGTTTTGAAAGGCGAATTTTTTATAAAGCATAAAAATTGGCCAATTATGGGCAACTCTCACCTGAAGCAGTAATTAGTAACATGTGATTAGTAAAACTTGAGGCTCAAAGAAGGAATTTCTTCACTTCTATGTTTCAGTATTTCTACTAACTCTGAGTGAAAAATAGTCTGTAAAATACTTGGGAAAAAAAAATCCAAGCCTTTAAGATATCCCAAAGTGAAATAAATCGGTAAGCTTGTTCTTATGTTGACATCACATGTTTTGCTAAAGGGCTACAGGGCAATGCAAATTTCATAAACAGTAATAACAAAAATAAACCGATGATGCAGAGTTATGTATTTAATGAAATGATAAGCAACCTTCCTTATATGAATATGGAAAACATGTTCAAAGGTTAAATATGGAGGGTAAACACAAGGCAAACTCAAAGGAGTCTAAAGCCGGTTAAATGTAAATTTAGTTTATGACTTGTATTTTTCTTCAATTATATTCGGCAAGGTTTAAGATGCAATTTAGGACTTGGATCTGATTCAAATTGGTTACAACTTGTTTGCAATAATGTTGCGGTACCACATATTTGAAAACACACAGCATAACCAAATGAATACCGTATGTCATAAAAAAAAAATCAAAAATAACTAAAAAAAAGGTTAATGAGTAGGCTAGAGAATACTCGAGACTGAAAGTTTCAACTAATATGCATTACGGCGATCCAATAAAGTTTTTAGATTCAATTCTAATTAATTCAACTTTGAAAATGTAGTGGTAATTGTATTTTTGTAGAAGAAGCTATTTTCTGGTTTGAAAGTATTATTATCCCATCCTTTAGTTTTTAAATCTTTCAATAAACTTCATAATTCTAGTATTACACAATTGTATTTGCATCTGATACAGTTACACCCGGCAAGGGATGTTGGTCCCCACGGGCGTAATTTGCTATGGGACAGGGGGGGGGGGGGCAACAGTCCCTCCCAGACCTAGACTTTACACCCCCCAGACCCCAGCCCCTCTGCTGAAATTTAGTTTCTTCTAAGATCTTGTTAAGGCTGGACGGTATGAAAACCAAAAATTGGCTATGCAGAAGAGATCTTACCGTACAAAAATGGAGCGGTTAGCGGTAACTAAGATAAGCCTGCATAATTGAAGCATCCTCAGAAACGGGTCAGTTTTCTTTAGTATATCTTTACTTTTATGGTACTATTTGGCTCATTTTTCAGTTTTCACTGTCATTTTCACTTGATTTTGAAAAAAATTGGCTCCAACTTTGCCCCACCCCCGGGACTTTGACGAAATTATGCCACTGGTGGGTTTATATATTTTCAGTTATTCCCATATAGTTCACCTGATTTTGGTAGATTTAGAAAATGTCTCCTCTCTTCTTAAACTCTTGGAAGAAATGCGTGTATACGTGCCTGATGTGAGCCACAAGAACTAAGCCAGCCCGATTTTTAAATTAGTTTCATTTTTGAAAGTTATGTGGTAGTTCAGATGCAGATTAGAAATCCAGTTGCGAAATAACAGAAGTAAATGGTATGCATTTGAATTTTTGAAATGCTTATCAAATAAAATCTCTGGGTAGCCCATTGAGTGGGTCCATGTGTGCGGTCTTGTTTATTCAAAGTAAAAGAAATTATTTTGGCATGCTGATATTTTGGTGGTTTGGAATTATAGCAAATTGAATTTGTAAATTCGCTCGGAGAAGAACTTGGCAAATTTATTAAAAGGTAGATCCTAGAGATCATGCATATCTAATGAAGGCTAACTTACAGTCAACCTGCAATATATAAAATAAATCTAATTAATATTATATTGTGGGTTAACCTTAACCATATTAAAATGACAGAAGATATGTATTTTTTGTATAATAATATATACACACTAGCAGCAGGGTTTGTTAGACCAAAAGCACAAGAAAAAAACGCAGCCTATACTCTTTTGGGAGGATGGTAATGCATGTTTAATCCCCTTTCTGAATTCAAAAGCCGAAATACTCCTAAATCTCTCTCCTTAATAAAAACTACCTGAAAGTTTCGACTCGGTCCCTGAACCGTATGAAGCCTACTCTATTGACAGTGTGATGAGAAGCACTTGCTTGGCTGTAGACTACATGTACCCGTTGTATGACGTCGCACAATTGTATTTAGAGCTGAATTTTTGTGATTTGCAGGGAGTTACCGACATAAACGACAGGCAGTTATATAGATATATAATAAATTCAAACATTATTTAGTTTTATCAAAGAAGGAAAAAAACAAGATATATTAGTTTAACTGAAATGAGACATATTATTAATTTCCTTTGTCGGTTTCTTTTTGAAGCTTAATTAATTCCGATTTTGTTTGAATTTGATCCGTTTGTGAGGTAAGATTAGGAGCGAAACATGCCGTTAGATAATTCTAGAATTACTTTTTATCTAAAGAATTTTCATCGAGTTGTGTTTTGATCTCTTTTGACTAATATTGTGTTTTGCAATGCACAATTCCTGAAAATAGCCCTTTGTTAAAATTTGACATTAAAAAAAAACAAAAAATCAAAAGAGTGTCCACTGACTCATAACTTACTTTTAAATGATCTCTCTCCATATTCCCACGATCGTCAGTTCGGGTCAATCCGAACCGACTCGATCCATGAAAAAGAAACACAAACAAATAAACTATCTTTTAGAGAGTTTAAGTACGAGAAAAAGGGTGATAAACATCATTTTTCAGGAAAACCCAAATTTATTATTTTTTTATATAGAGAACTTATACCCTCCTTCAAGACCGTACCCAGGATTTTTTTGGAGGGGGTTTTACTAAAAATGTGTTTTTTGTGGGGGGTTTACACAAAAAAAAACTAAAAAAACATACAAAATTTGTTTCTGTCCATTTTTGTTACGTTTTTACGAGTCAGACCAACATTTCGGGGAGCGAGGTCAAACCCCTTAACACCCCCCCCCCCCTGGATACGACCTTGTCTTCCTTTCGAACAGGGTTATCAGGCGTGTTGAGTCTGATGGTATAACTTCCATCAAGATTACATCCTGTCTTGGATATGTTTGCCTTTTTGGCAAACTTCCTCTGCTAACTACTATGCTTAGTAAACTTTAAAGAAACTTAGCAAGTAGCACTTTCAAACTTAGTAAAATTTATATATTTAAAATCAAGAAAATTATTTGTATATTATTTTTATATCTTCGATTTTTAGAGGATCGCTAATTAAGGTTAACGGCCACTTTTTACTTACAATTGACTACCATGAAGTCGCAAAATCAAGAAAAAATTTTGGTCCTTGAAAGATTTCCCTATAGGACTCAGATATTGCTTATAACCTAGCAATGAAAGAACCAGACGTCTTTGTATGGATTTATTCCTCGGGGATGGTAATTTGGTGTAAGAAGGGCACACACTTTACAAACAGAGAAATAGGTGAAAAAACGCAATATGAGAAATTATGGGAGATATATTAAAAATTTTAAGATTTTTAGTTCTCAGAGGCCCAAATACCTCTTCTACGTAGCTACCTTAAAAGAATGAAGTATTTATTTCACGATATCAAAACGTATATACTTTAGCCACAATGATACAGAGGCATGATAGTTGAACCAACTGCACACTAGGACATCCCCGACCTCATCTTCTTGAATTAAAATGAGGTAGGTTGAAGACAAAAAGAAATTTACACCCAGGATAATAAATGTGCATCCCATTGAGTAGAAAAATTAGCATTTATCGATAAATTGATTTGTAAACTAATAAGCTATTCGATTAGCCTTGATTAGGCTTCAATATGTTTGTCAAAAAGGTCTGTTTGATGGAATGGCCACCATCATATATGCTACTATTGGCTGTCTCTGTTTGATGAATGTATGTTAAGCTACCTGCTTCCACACAAGACAATATATAATCACTCAACATTTTTGTCATGATTGATCGATTGTAGTCATTATCTTTTGTTGATAAAGCTAGTCCAAATCCATCTTACGGACAGATCTATTTGCTTAACAACAAATGAGTTTTTTCAGCTTTTAGTCGTGGTATTATGGGTGACAGTTCATTCCGTATATGGTTAATGTCATTCTTAGAATGGATCTTAAAATGGCTTTCAAAATTTCTCAGGCTAATGCTTTTTAGATAGTCTCCTAAACCTTTTAAAGTTGAAATGACCATTTTAGCTTTTGTGACTGTATTTCATTTTATGCGTACTAATTCGTCTTAGTACTTTTCTGGATTTACTAGACCGCTGCCATTTTTCTATAATGTCCACTTTTGTTGAAAAACATAAATTACTATTATGGCATTTATGACATTAAAATCTGAATATAATAATCTAGAAGTTTTAAAAAAGGGTAACAGTATGTTTGTATAGTGTTACCGTATTTTGAGTTCTCTACAGTTTAGAACAATGTTTAAGAATATCACTTTAATTTCGCTCTGCACATTGTCTGCTATCTGACTCGAACAGTTTGACAACTTAATTTGAAGTTGTAGTAAACGTAATGACTTCATACTAAACTCTGCGAATGAAAGCTACTCACGGAAAGTTGCTAAACCCACTGTCACAGCCTAATGAATTTATTACCAACATTTAAGGGATATTTTACTAACCGTTTTTCCAGTGTTTTATCGGCGCACAGCCTTTCAGCACGACTGCTGTATTTGTTTTAGCTTATCTTCGGCTGGATGTTTTTCAGTTGAGAAAAGTGAGGTCAGCCTTCCTTAATTGCTTCTGTCTAGTGGTAATACTGACGCATTGTATATGTCGATGTTTCCTTGTTGCAGTTATAAAAAAAAAGAAGATCGGATCATCAATGCTTTTGCGGGTTATTGAGTGACTTGCAACCTGGTTCTGATCCCAACACTGCATTCGCGAGCAGATAGCCGGACCATCGTAATGTGTATGCATCGAACTTCTTGGCTCACTAAAAGAGTCTGTTTGGTCGTCCGCAGTCATTCCCCGTTGCATCGAAAGTTGAGCCTATCTTCAAACTTTCGAAGACTTTTTGCTTTCAAAATGTCAATTATTCCAATTGCTGCTACTCTGGCTAGGCAATTCCCGGCTCTGCTGAACGTTGTAGATTCACAGATGAACACAATGGATGATAGGTTTCCTCTAAAAATAATGGTTTAACCATCCTATGACACTGTTGGTTTTGAATAGTTTTTCTGAAGTTTAGGGAGTATAAGGCCGTTAGGCGCAATGATTGAGCAAAGAAATTCGAACTAATGGACCCTTTTCAAGGTAGTTGTGGCCAGAGATTATTGTAAGGCTGACCATGTGAGAAGAAGATAATTTTAGTTTTGTTCCGGCTTATCTACAGTCTTGTACTCTTCTTCCTCCAAAATACGGAGCACCTGCACTAGGTGCTCCGTAGCGTCGACCAGACACCATTTGGCCTCTGATCAGTATTCAGTATCCGATATTAAGCAGGAATATTTGACTTGAAGGTGTGTTCATGAGGATGGGACCTGAAATAACATTACAAAGCGTAAAAAAGATTGCAAATCTTTGATGAAAAACGGTTTAAGTATAGATGGAAATGCTGGTTAAGAATCCACTTACCGGTTAGCGAGAGGGGACCAGGCAAGATTTGGACAAACGTGGGTCAAGTCATCTATCTCAGAGACAGTTTGAAATAGGTTAACATACCGTTTATTAGGTTACAAGCACTTCATTAAACTGAATGCTTCAGTTATTACAGAATTTTACTATTCAGTACTAAAATAAAACTTCTTATGAATAGATTGTATTCCCAAGAAGAGACATTGAGATAGACCTTGCTGACAGTGACGCTCACTCATGCATAGCTTATTTAATTGGGTATTGTTTCTTTTAGGCCTGCATTTACATAAAGTTTAAAGAACCTGCAAGATTTTTTTCAGAGATGGTATGAATAAAATAGGCCTAATCATTTCATATTTTCTTGATATTGAAACCGAAGATGATTCAGCAAGCCGCCTAACGAGTAATAAGCCTATTATCGCCCGCATCACTGTCATAAAATTATACCTTAGCATGCCATATAGCTGCTTTTTTTAAGCTGACGATTGCTGCATCAATTTAGGTATATGGGTTTTTGGGATAAGAGACAAATTATTTGAGTTTTCTTTTTCCAGTTAAAAGTTCTAGGGAAAACATATTAGGGCCACTCTTATGGGTTAGAATATCCATGTTTGCTCTATCCAAAATTACCAGCTTAAGGAATGTCAATTGTTTAAAGGTGCTAAAACAATTTTTCAATTGAGTCCTTTATAGGGAAGAAATGTAGGGAATGGATTCGGCTAGGCAAATGAAGTCTTCTAACTGCCAATGATTTAAACGGATGTTTGACACGCAGAATAGCATGTTAATAAAGGGGATGAAAAATGTTTTTATTTTCAAAATTACAGCACTAGCCATATGACAAAATTTTGCTAAGAATTTTACGTTCCGCGGAATGTAGGCTATGGTAGAAATGTGTAGAGCCAAACTGAAAAAGAAATACTGCTGTCCTATATTTTCTTGTTTAAAGGTGTACTTTAATCCCATTCCTTTTTCTTTATGGTGCACTTTCATAAGCCAATTAAACTGTTCCTTATTTTGGACAAAGACAAAAAATGCCTTTTCAAATCCGCATTAACTAAAGGTGAACGACAAAACTAGACTGACAAGGAAGTACAATTTCTGGAGAGACAAAAAGTTTCGCCCTTCTTGTAACCTGATTGGCCATTCTCTGAAATATGTTAAGCCAAGAAGAAGAACGAAAAGTTTTCAGTCACAATATTTTTTCCATGTATTTTTTCACAATATTTAAACTCTCTATTTCTTTGTGATGCAACTGGGCACGAAATCGTCATGGTCGTTGTAAATTAAATAAAATAAAAAGAAACAAACGAAAGAAATTTGTGACATTAAAAGATAAGACGAACAGAAGCTATCATGTATATGAGGAGCAGTGGTGGATCCAGGGGGGAGAGGGGGCTCGCGCCCCTAGCGTAGCCTGAAGTAGTGTAATTTACTTAATGAACTCAGGTTTGCGTTAATTAAACTTGCTCCTAACGCAAGTTTATCGGATCAACCTATTTTGCCTCCCCCCTAAAACTTTTTTTATTGGATCAACCTATTTTGCCCCCCCCCTAAAAAATCCTGGATCCGCCTCTGGGAGGAACGCACAAAAAATACAAATTACTAATAGGGTTCCTTTTTATCGTAAATAATTGATTTTGCCTTATGTAAGTCCTATAGATTTTTTGTGCCCAACTACCCTCAGCCCACTACTCTTTACGCTAAAGTTTTACTGGCGCCCTTTTAAAATCTTTTTTGGGTGCAACAAAAGAAGGCAGTTTGCAGTTGCAAGGATTTTACTTATCGACTGTCTTTCAAAACAAATGAGCTAAAAAATGTATTATTTAGAACTAATGCGCGTCAGTAATCTCTTCATTTTAGAGGCACTGTGAAAAATATCCTATTTCCAATGCCTTTGTTTAAGAGCATTCGTTCTTGAAGTAACTGGAAAAGAAGTTAAATTTTAGAGTAAAGAGTAGAAGTTGAAGAGGGAGGGGTATTCCCCTCATATACAGGATAATTTATTTTCCTTTCTAGTTGTGATTTCACTCTTGGCTTTCATTTAGAAAAAAAAATCATGTTTTTTGTGTTTACACAAAAGGGAGGCTATAATAGTACCTTAAGGTAGTTCTCAGAATTGTGCCAATAACATCTCACCTTTGCTCGGGCCAAAATTACGGGTTTACAGGACAACATGCCGAATAAGGGATTTTTGGTATGTTGTAATGTTATTTTGTATTTAAGAAAGATAATGGATCTTTTAATTTTGTTTGGAATTGGATTTTAGCTCTTTGCATAGCCTACGGCTGCTTCTTTGATCCGATCTCGCCTGAGAAAAAAAAATAATCAATGAATGATCCCTCTTTTTACACCACTTGTCGCTTTTGGGCTTAAGTACATTTAAGACAAAACGTGTCTTTTCCCCGATTTATGCCTGTAACTGCAATAAACATACGTTTTTCATTCATAGAAGAGAGGGAAAACACGAGGGAAAACTGTTAATACTTATTTGTTGGTCTCAAAGGAACTGTAAGTTGTGTTTTTCAAGAAATTTCGCTCTTATTTAACAATTTTTCGAAAACGAAGTACCTTTGGTCTTGACAAGGAAAACGGACTGAAACAGAATTGAATCTAGTAAATTCGGACAGCTTTGCTAGTGACAGATTTTATACATCGATTGAAAAAAAGGTTTCGGAGGTATTTCAAAAGACAAGGTGGTGAATCTGGTCCACAATTCTCACTTGCATATCACGTATGTACTACAGTTTTGGACCAGTGCCCTCGTGCACTGTCAATGCGCATGTGCATGTTTGATGGGAATTGGAAACTGTACCAGAAGTGCCAAATTTGAACTAAAAGGATCATGACATCCCATTTTTTTTCTGGATAAATAAACTTAACCTTTCTCTTCCAGTCTCGTGTAATTTTCAATACTGGACAGGTCTCAAATAGAATGAAAACGTGGCTTTTTATAGATATTTCTATTTTTCCCCAGAGTCACTTTATATGGAAAGGGTGGTCTTATAAAGTTCAGAGGAGGCTCATTTGATTGAAAAGTGAGAGCTATAGTACCCTTTTTAAGAATCAAAAGTGACCGGAGGGCAACCAGCACGCTCCCACGCCCTTTCCCCCAAAGACACCTGATAAAACTTTTGAGATAACCATTGTGTTCAAAATAGTTCAAATGTCAAATAACTATAACTCCGAGGTTGATATAACCCCCACAGCCCCTGGGGCAAGGGCTGTAAGTTATGAAAGTTGTATATTGTTTACATATAAGGTGTTTAATTGGAAAAGCGGGCATTTTTGATCCTGGGTCTCAAAGAAGGCTTAGGAGATTAAGGTGACAATTTAAGGAAATGTTGAGAGGCATGTCCAACAAAATCAAAAAATAAAATATGCATGCTGGTTGGCAAAAGGGCGTATGAGCAATATCTGAGGAACTACTGAGAGTATGAAGTTGAAACTTCCATGGTATGCTGAGAGAGATGGTGAAGAGTGATCAGAGGACAATCTACCCCTTTGTTCTCCCAGATGCCCCTTCCCCTAAACACTGATTGAAATTTTTAAAAAGCAATTTTGTTCATAATTGCCAAAAAGGATGACAACTAGGCCTCCGGGGGTGTCTCAGCCCTCACAACCCCAGGACAAAGATTGTAATAAATTATGGAGTTTGACCATTGTTTACATGCAGGATTTATCATTGGGAAAATAGGGAATGCTTGTTTGAGGATGTGTCCAAAAAGGCTAAGGGTATTAAGGTGAAACTTCGGGGAATGTTGAGGGGTATATGCTAAAATAAATCAAAACACACTATGTGCATCTAGTTCATCAAAAAGGTGTCTCTGCAGTATCTTAAGAACAGCTGAGGAAATTAAGATGAAAATTTCAAGGAAAAGTGGTCAGAAGGCATCCCGCCCCCTCCTTTGTCCTTTTTAGCTTTTCTCACCCCAAGACACATGAAAAATTTTGAAATACCCACCTTGTTCAAAATAGCCTAAAGGTCAAATAACTATGCATCTGGGGATGAAATAACCAACCACAGCCCCTAGGCCATGGGTTGTAAGTTATGCAAATTATCAACTCTTTACATATTAGGCTTGTTATTGGGAAAAGTGACATGTTCGATCCTGGGTCTCCAAAAAGGCTTAAGGTAATAACATGAAATTTTCAGGAATTGTTGAGTGGGATGTTGAAAAAAATCAAAAGGTACTTTATTCTTGATGGTTGTCGAAGGGGCGTATCAGCAATATCTAAAGAAAGGTTGAGGGTGTTAAGTTGAAACTTTCAGAGCATGTTGAGGGTTATGTTGAAGAGTGATCAGAGTACATCCATCCCTCTCTCCCCCCTTTTTAGATGCCCTCCCTAAAACTGATAGTAATTATGAAACGCGGTTTTGTTCAAAATAGTCAAAAGGTATGACAATTATGCATCCAGAAATGTAAAACCCCCATAGCCACCGGGACAAGGAAAGTAAATTTTGCAGTTTGCCCATTTCTTACATGCAGGATTTATACCTGGGAAATGGGGGGGGGGGTATATTTCATCCTGGGGATAACCAAAAAATTTAAAAGGTACTGAGGTAAAATTTCAGGGACAAGTATCATACATATAAGTATCATCAAGTTTAGTCTTACCCATCAAAAGTTACTTGCCTGAGAAAATTTGGTTGATTTTCGAAAAAAGGGGAAAAGGCCGCTTAAAAGTTATAGAACCTTAATGAAAGTCATACCATCAGTTTCAGCGTATCAGAGAACCCCACTGTAGAGGTTTCAAGCTCCTATTTACAAAAATGTGGAATTTTGGATTTTTTGCCAGAAGAAAGATCACGGATGCGTGTTTATTTGTTTTTTTTTTCCAGAGGTGATCGTATTGACCCAGTGGTCCTAGAATATCATGGGAGGACTCAATGGATAGGAAATTAAAAGTTCTAGTGCCCTTTTTAAGTGACCAAAAAAAATGAAGGGCAACTAGGCCCCCTCCCACGCTCATTTTTTCCCAAAGTCATCGGATCAAAATTTTGAGATAGCCATTTTGTTCAGCATGGTCGAAAATATGATAACTATGTCTTTTAGAATGACTTAACCCCCCGAAGTCCCCGGGGAGAGGGCTGAAAGTTATGAACTTTACCCAATGTTAACATATGGTATTGGTTATTGGGAAGTATACAGACGTTTTCAGGGGGGATTTTTTCTGGTAGTGGGGGGGGGTGGGGCTTATGTGGGAGGATCTTCCATGGAGTAAGTTCTCATGGGGGAAGGGACATTGCTGTGAAGGTGGTGCCAGATTTCCCAGAATTATTTAAAAAAAAAATCAGAAATTAAATAAATAAAAAACAAGTTTTTCAACTGAAAGTAAGGAGCAACATCAAAACTTAAACAGAAAATATTACGTATTTGATTGGGTTCACCCCCTAGTCAATACCTCGCTCTTTAAGCCAAAGATTTTTTAGTACTTTCATAAGAGCTATTTATTCTAATTAACGGCCTTTATGATTAAGAGGTCATTTTTAAAGAATTGGAACAAAATCCGAACTTTAGCGTAAAGAGAAAGGTATTGACTAGGGGACGAACCCCCTAATATACGTATTTAAAATATAGGAATATAGAAGTTCGTTACGTAAGTTAATTCGTAACTTGCGCGTATTTATTTCTAATAAAAACGTTCGTAAATAAAATTAAACAAGTTTCGAGAAAGCCATTTAACCAAATAAAAGTAAAATTAATATACAAATTTTGTTTTAATTATTCATGTACGGTGAGCCAAAATCAAAACTTGCATTAATTCCAAAACGTTCAAAAATTAAATAAAAAAAATTTTTTTAACTGAAAGTAAGGAGCGAAGTTAAAACTTAAAACGAACAGAAATTATTCCGTATATGAAAGGGGTTGTTCCCTCCTCAGAGCTTCGCTCTTTACGCTAAAGTTTGGCTTTTCACAACTCTATTTTTTTTTAAACAGTAAAAAACTTTAGCGTAAAGAGCGAGGCGTTGAGGAGGGAACGGTCCCTTTCATATACGGAATAATTTCTGTTCGTTTTAAGTTTTAACGTTGCTCCTTACTTTCAGCTAAAAATTTTTTTTTTGTTTAATTGTCCTATAGATTAATGCGTCATTTGCGCTTTACTGAAAACAAGATATATTGTACCTATTTTTTGATATTAATAATATTGAAAAAATGACAGTGAAATAAAATCCTGAATTGCTAAGATTTCCAGGAATTAATAGCATTGTATATTGAACATTAGTAGAGATGCCTCAGGAGGTCCGAGGGGGGCACCATATATGGGCATAGAGTCATTAGGGAGTATGATTGCGTAATCGGTCAATGACCTCCAGGTGTGTTTTTGGCACGCCCTCATTGATGTTGTTATTGTTTCATTAGGGAGTATGATTGCGTAATCGGTCAATGACCTCTTTCTCCAGGTGTGTTTTTGGCACGCTCTCAGCGAATGTCAATGTTGTTATTGTTATTCGAGCCAACTTTCTTTTCAGTCTAGAGTTGGCAGTCAGAGTGAAAGGATTGAAAAATGAATAAATTTGAGAAAGAGAGAATTAGATCAGTGTTTATGGAAAAACATTTGATTTTGGATGATGATTTTCTCGACTTATCTCTTCAACTTTTAAAGTGCGATTCAAATGCTTATACTCAATTTATTGATATCTTGATCACGACACGACAGAATGATATCGTGGATATACATTCATTGCCAATGTAGATGGCTCCTCCTTCGAAAGAGGCAACATCACAGAGTTACTCCTCTCCCCTTTCCTACACTGTGAATTTATGGCGCGAAGAGGATCAGTTTCGTTTTAGCTGTGAGAGAGTTGACATCAAAAAATGTTCTATATATGCCCATTGTGCATGTACACTCTTGGCAGTTGGACTCAATGTGAGAATTGTACAATTATTGATGACTATAATGAAAAGTGTAAATTATGTAATCCTTGCAAATTACATAGAGGCTATGCAGTACAAATTAAAGGATGTAATTCATGTCTTGAGGAGGTGTGTGACTCACACCCCAGCGGGCACCTATGCTCCAATTGTCACAATGATAAATGCGATCAGTGGGAGAATACTTACCCCGCTATGATTGGAAAGAATCCTAAACGTGATTTTAGTTTATTTCTACGAGATTGGTATCGTCGTGGATTTAAATTATTCTGGGAAGAGGAATCTGGTCTACGATTCAACTGTTGGGGTAACAAGACAATCTGGTTTCTACGTCATCGCTGTGACGACACTGTCTACTATGACTATAAACCAAGCGATTTTTATTTGGCAGTTACCGAATGTGATTCACCACTTGAAAACACAGTATGTGATATTGCTTCAAATAGACAGATTGAAACTCGTGAATTTCATAATATGAATGCAAATAGTATCATTGACTATACAAAGAGATATGACAAGAGTGAAGTTACATTGTACTGCAGAAAATGTGACCCTGACTTTGCAGTCAATCAAGATCAATATACAGTGAATCCAAATGATTTACCAGCATTAGTGGTTCACGACAGTTACCTAGTAGAGGATGAGATCTAAAGTGAAGATTTAAAAACATTGTTGTATATATACATTTTATTAATAAACAAATTCACAAACATTTTTTAAGCACTTTACTCTTAGGGCACTGAAATCAATATTAAATACACTTGTAAGTATATTTTCCACTAGAAAGTCGTTCAGACGTGGATTGTCACCATAAATACGGAGAAACTGCTTGTAAGTATAACCACGGCATCGGAACACAAAATATAGTAGCGCATGGAAGCCACAGCTTTTAGTCGTTAGATCCTGCACCCTCTTTCAATTTTGAATAATAGTTTTCCCACTGCTCTCAATATAGTTGCTGATGTGTGGCGTGTAGAATGTATAGGGTAGACCAAGAGGATCAAAAAATTCGATATTCTTCACTGTTTGAAAGATGCACAGCCAATGACCCGTCAGCACATTCGATGGACTGCTATTAACAATAATCAAGGTATTGTTCGCACTTTGAATTTTTCCAAGATAGTCTGAGGGTAGACAATAGGATTTGTACTGGGACATGTAGGGGTCCATATTAAATACACTGATTATTTGACTGGTGTTCATGGCGCCAAGTCTAGTAGAACACTGCCTTCGGGAGTGATTTCCCAATAGGTTTCATATTGATTTAGTGAGATTAGGGCAATACTCTCAGCCAATGGGTCGGCAAATGTACACTCTAAACGCACAGTCCCCGTACGTACTATACTCATATCCTGTGTGCCAGACAAATCCAATACAATGATACCATGTGTTTTAGCAAACATATCTTCGGTTATACCATTTTCAAATAGTTGTGAATCATGATCTAGGGTTTGCATGGTCAACTCGTACAATGTTCTATAAGATTTATCAAAAGATAGATTGTAGAGTGGGATGCCGTTTACTTTGCACACAAGAGATGAAAGTCCAAACATCTCGAATTTATGTGGGCATTCAGTCCATGATCCTATTGCACTGGAGCTCTTTACAAATGCCAAAGCCAATTTCGAGGGGATTTCACCATTGATAAAGGATGAGTCGGTGAAGGTGCGTGAGCCCATTGCTATATGACGTTGATTGGTGATTGTATGAGGAACAAGTAGTTTAATATTATTTCCATTGGCTCTCAGTTTTTCCACGGCCAAAGCAACAGAACTCATAACCTGCTGTTTGCGTACATGTAGTATTGCTGAGGTGAGGGAGAGACTTACATCGGGATTGGCGGCAAGTTCCTTTCTCAATATGAAATTTGATGGTGCAAGCGTCAATTTTATATCTACTTTAACATTGGGCGGTAGCCATTGGGGTATATTAAATATTTCATGATATATTTTTCCAACTAGATGTAATTCACTAGTTGTAGCATTTTTAAGCGCATCTGTACTATCAGTATTAGTAATATATTCATATCCATTGGAGGCGCCTCTCAATTCCTTATATGACTTGGGTGTCATCAGCATGAATTGGATATAGCTAGCATAGTTGGAGAGATTGTTGCTTGTGCTCACCAGCGTGCCATTGATGTAGACGCTAATTTGACGAAATAAATTATGTAGTATACAATTTTCATAGGATATCCCATCAGCTCGAACTGGCATTGTATTATCGGATTTCCGCACTTTCATTTGTAAATCTATAAATGTGGACGATAAATCTATGAAGTAGTCCTCATTGGAATAAATTTGAAAGTGGATATTATCGGAGAGGGGTTGTAGTGGATAGAATTGTTCATAGTATCCATGCTTGACACTCACATCAACATTTTCAGCATTGAACAGATTCAATGAGGCGGTGATTGAAGGTTGAGAATCCTTATGTGGTAGGTAGGACATCTTAAGAGAAGAAATCAAGTTTCGATCTAACAATTTTCTTCCTGGGCCTTCTGGTTACACTACGTGTTGGCTTTCTTTTCTTTGACAAAAGGGATGTCTTTCGTTTCCGTCCTGAGTAGAGACTGATGAGTGATGCATTGTTTCTTAACCTTTTTAAACCTTTACCACTCTGTTTTAATTTCTCGCCAAGGGTTCGCGCACTGGACCTAAGATTTTCCGTAGCACTTTTTTTAAAATCCTTGCCAGAACCCCAATCGTATAGTGTAGAGGCTGCAAAATCTGTCGCAGCCGGTACAAGATATTTTCTAGCCAGTGGTAGTGAAGAGCGAAACAGCTTAGCAAACCAGCTGCCAAGACCATAGCCAGACATTGACGAGCGGCCCTTGTAATAGTCCATTCCATTGCCCTGTTGTCTTGGGCCAAGAGTATTAACATAGCAGTCAATATCAGGACAAGTGAATACCACTTTTTTATTAGACATCTTGCTGTTGAACGATGGGTCGAAAATGACATGTAATCACAGCCAAACCCTTTGAAATTGCTATTGGATCACCCAACTCAGTTCTTAATGTTAACTGACAGAGTTCCAAATAGGAAGTGTTTACTGGAATATACTGAAGATGCTTTATATTGTAGTGATGAATATGTTCTTGATTGGTTTTTCGTTCAAGAACTCGTAGGAGGGGGACATTTGAATTACCAACCCGAG